>JABMCL010001506.1:772500-777500 GCA_018857735.1 Alviniconcha marisindica
CACTCGCTGGGTCAGTGGTGTGTATGCTGTAACCTGTTACCTGCACTTTCAACAGAATGCGGGGTCAGTGGATCCTAAGGTAGATCATCGTTCTTACGAGAGAAGTTGAAAAAAAGAAAAAAGAAAAAAAGATGTTCATTAAAAACTGTGTGGACAAAACAAGTATCAAAATGTTTCACGGTTTGGCTACACCCAATTATTTTACACGAGAATTTGAGCAACGGTCTCTTTAATAACAGAATGTCTCACCTGCATACTCATTTTGCCCTTCGGTAACATTGGAAATTGGCGGAAAGAAAGTAGGGCTACATGTACTCACTTCTAGTTGGGGGGAGGGGGGGGGGGGCAGGGGGGGGGGGGCAGGGGGACAGTGGGCAGGGGGACAGGGGGCAGGGTTCGAAAGGGGGTATCACGACAGTTGTCATGACATTTCTATTTTGGTTTTTCGACCAAAGGTAAGCGGAATGATTTGCTTGAGGCAGTCGAGCTGCAAGTTTAATGCCACTCCCTCCAAAGAAGGGGTGGGGTGGGGTGAGGGGAAGGGGGTACTAGGGATCAGGTACTCGGGTTACAGTTAGAAAGTCAAACTAGAGAATCAAGCAGTGAGGCTAGGGAATCGTATAACCAGCTTAGGGGGAAACGAGCCTCGTTGGCAGGCGGTATTATCAGGAAGCCACATTACAGAATAAGGAAGTGAGGCTCTGAAACTGACCCCATAAGAGTAGAATCAGGACATTTCATTGACGCACTGAAGCACGAGGCCCTCTGAAGCAGACTCCATTCGAGTAGAATCAGGACACTTTATTGACACACTGAAGCACGAGGCCCTCTGAAGCAGACTCCATTCAAGTAGAATCAGGACACTTTATTGACACACTGAAGCACGAGGCCCTCTGAAGCAGACTCCATTCGAGTAGAATCAGGACACTTCATTGACACACTGAAGCACGAGGCCCTCTGAAGCAGACTCCATTCGAGTAGAATCAGGACACTTTATTGACACACTGAAGCACGAGGCCCTCTGAAGCAGACTCCATTCGAGTAGAATCAGGACACTTTATTGACACACTGAAGCACGAGGCCCTCTGAAGCAGACTCCATTCGAGTAGAATCAGGACACTTCATTGACACACTGAAGCACGAGGCCCTCTGAAGCAGACTCCATTCGAGTAGAATCAGGACACTTCATTGACACACTGAAGCACGAGGCCCTCTGAAGCAGACTCCATTCGAGTAGAATCAGGACACTTCATTGACACACTGAAGCACGAGGCCCTCTGAAGCAGACTCCATTCGAGTAGAATCAGGACACTTCATTGACACACTGAAGCACGAGGCCCTCTGAAGCAGACTCCATTCGAGTAGAATCAGGACACTTCATTGACACACTGAAGCACGAGGCCCTCTGAAGCAGACTCCATTCGAGTAGAATCAGGACACTTCATTGACACACTGAAGCACGAGGCCCTCTGAAGCAGACTCCATTCGAGTAGAATCAGGACACTTCATTGACACACTGATGCACAAGGCCCTATGAAGCAGATTCCACAGGAGCAGAATCAGGACAAATCATTCGACAGACTGTAAAACACAGCCGCTAGAGGAGACTTAGGAAGGCTAGAGGCTAGTGATCGAGTCAGGACGAGTCTTTCGACACAATGGCACAGAACCTTAGGCCGGAGAAGAAGATGCAAGACAGTCAGGTAGTCCGGCTGGAGAATTAGGTAGCCAAACTCAGTGGAGAATCAGGTAGCCAAGCAAGAGAATCAGGTAGCTAAGCTTGAGAATCAGGTAGCCAAGCAAGAGCATCATAAGGTATCAGGTAACCCGGTTAGAGGATCAGGTAGCCCGGCTAGAGAATCAGGTAGCCAAGCAAGAGCATCATAAGGTATCAGGTAACCCGGTTAGAGGATCAGGTAGCCCGGCTAGAGAATCAGGCAACCCGGCTAGAGAATCAGGCAACCCGGCTAGAGAATCAGGCAACCCGGTTAGAGGATCAGGTAGCCCGGCTAGAGAATCAGGCAACCCGGCTAGAGGATCAGGTAGCCCGGCTAGAGAATCAGGCAACCCGGCTAGAGAATCAGGCAACCAGGCTAGAGAATCAGGCAACCCGGTTAGAGGATCAGGTAGCCCGGCTAGAGAATCAGGCAACCCGGCTAGAGAACCAGGCAACCCGGTTAGACGATCAGGTAGCCCGGCTAGAGAATCAGGCAACCCGGCTAGAGAATCAGGCAACCCGGCTAGAGAATCAGGCAACCCGGTTAGAGGATCAGGTAGCCCGGCTAGAAATCAGGCAACCCGGCTAGAGAACCAGGCAACCCGGTTAGACGATCAGGTAGCCCGGCTAGAGAATCAGGCAACCCGGCTAGAGAATCAGGCAACCCGGCTAGAGAATCAGGTAGCCGGACTAGAAACTAGTTAAGCTCCCTGTGCTCCCACCTATGCGGTAGATGGGCGCTCTAGAAATCCTCTTTACTATTATTATTATTATTAAACATAGGTCAGACACAGAACGAGGACAAAACTTTTGACAAAAGGCCCTGTAAAGTCTAGGACACAAGATAGCCGGTACGAGTCTTTCAGCACGTGTTAAGAGGTCTGAGAAGGAGAATATCCAAGAAAGCGGTCAGAATCAGAATTGTGGGTCTCAAGTTTTTGCACCGGACTGGTGAGACTAAAACCGTGAATTTTCGAGTGATGCATACTTTATGGCAGGTTCTCCAATTCGGTAAACACCGAGGAAATACCACAGACATATTGAGATTGCTCAAGGGCGATAATTTTGAAGCCACCAAGGCGATTTGCGTCCCCTGAACAGACTTCCTTTGGAGCGATGTCAGTCTGGTGTTTGTGCTCTAACTGTCAGCAGAAGTACACGAATTTGGGCCAAGGTCGGATGTAAATTAAAAATATAAATAAAATGGACAGGCTTCACTGCTTTAAACAAAAATCATTTGTGTGTGTGTGTGTGTGTGTGTGTGTGTGTGTGTGTGTGTGTGTGTGTGTGTGTGTGTGTGTGTGTGTGTGTGGGTGTGTGTTGTGTGTGTGTGTGTGTGTGGTGTGTGTGTGTGTGTGTGTGTGTGTGTGTGTGTGGTGTGTGTGTGTGGTGTGTGTGTGTGTGTGTGTGTGTGTGTTGTGTGTCTGTGTGTTGTGTGTCTGTGTGTCTGTTGTCTGTGTGTGTCTGTGTGTGTCTGTGTGTGTATGTGTGTGTGTGAGTGTGTGTGTGAGTGTGTGTGAGTGTGTGTGTTGCTCCACCTTTCTCTCGGTTTTTGTTTTTTCAAGCTGTGTTTAATGCTAATTTTGCACCGTGCTTCACCCTAATAATTATGTAAGCTACATGGTTCAGTGGGCTTTAGATACGTATCAAGTAATAGCTATCGAACTTCAAGACCTTCTCAACACGCGACAACTATTATTTGCATTCTAGCTGTGATTTAGAAGAGGACACGGCAAGACACTGGCTGACAGATCCCCCCCCCCCCACCCCCACCCCGAGATATGACAGAACAATAAACCGTCATAGAAAGGACGAAGAAGACAGCAAATCAGCGGCAGCGATTTCCCACAGTCTGCGTATCGTCTCCGAGTTGAAGGTTAAAGACAGGACCGGAAATTAGCTTGTCCCTTTCTCTTGACGCATTGTCGAATGCACTTTAGTCTCTCTCTCTCTCTCTGTCTGTCTCTGTCTGTCTGCCTGGCTGCCTGCCTGCCTGCCTCTCTCTCTCTCTCTCTCTCTCTCTCTCTCTCTCTCTCTCTCTCTGTCTGTCTCTGTCCCTTTATCTCCCTCTCTCCGCATTGTCGAATGCTCTTTAAGCTCTCTCTCTCTCTGTCTCTCTGTCTGTCTGTCTCTCTGTCTGTGTCTCTCAGTCTCTGTCTGTCTGTCTGTCTCTCTCCGCATTGTCGAATGCTCTTTAGGCTCTCTCTCTCTCTCCTCCCTCTCTCCCACTCTCTCCTCCTCCTCTTCATCTCCTTCTCCTCCTTTTTATATCTTTTTCTCCTCCTTCTCTCTCCCCCACCCCTCCTTCTCCTTCTCTTCATTCTGCTTCTCCTTCTCCTCCTTTTTATCTCTGTCTTTTTCTCATTCTTTCTCTATCTCTGTCATCTTTTAGCTCTTCTTCTTCTTGTTCTTTTTTGTCTCTCTGTCTCTCTTCCCTCCTTCTTCTCCCCCCTCTCTCTAAGATCCAATTACCAAATGTGTGTGGTGTGTGTGTGTGTGTGTGTGTGTGTGTGTGTGTGTGTGTGTGTGTGTGTGTGTGTGTGTGTGTGGTGTGTGTGTGTGTTGTGTGTGTGTGTGTGTGTGTGTTGTGTGTGGTGTGTGTGTGTGTGTGTGTGTGTGTGTGTGTATGTGTGTTATCTTTGTTGTCTCCCTCCTGTGTGTGTGTGTTGTGTGTTGTGTGTGGTGTGTGTTGTTGTGTGTGTGTGTGTGTGTGTGTGTGTGTGTGTGTGTGTGTGTGTGTGTGTGTGTGTGTGTGTGTGTGTGTGTGTGTGTGTGTGTGTGTGTGTGTGTGTGTGGTGTGTGTGTGGTGTCTGCCCGCAACTCCCTCTAACATTAACACAAATATATGATTACTTGGTTGTACATGGGTCCTGGAAGAAAAACGGCTCTTTCGAGCCATGATTATGTCAGATCGGTCATGACCCATAGACATATTCCCAACCCGCGGGCAAACGTGACGGGCTCACGGGTAAAACATGCTATGATGGATTAGATCTTTGTGTCCGAAAACAAGTTTAATCAGTAGCCACCACAGGCTTTTTTTTTTTTTTTTTTTTTTGACCATCAGTTTTTGAAAATAAATCGTCCCCCCAGGGTTAGGACTGTCCAGCTGACTTCCTTGTGTGGAAAGACAACATTTAAAAAGCCGGAGGAGAGGGTGAAAAAACCCCATCCTGCGTTCTCAAAGTTCCACGGACAGCATCTCTATCTCCGCTTCTGCCGAGCCTGCAACTCGATCCACAGGTAAGGAGTCTGTCTCCTTCCTTTCCTCGTCTTCAGAGAT
>JABMCL010001506.1:782500-785000 GCA_018857735.1 Alviniconcha marisindica
CACCACACACACACACACACACACACACACACACACACACACACACACACACACACACACACACACACACACACACACACACACACACACACACACACACACACGCAACGCACGCACGCACGCACGCACGCCTCACGCACACACGCACGCACGCACGCACGCACACAACACACACACACACACACACACACACACACATACACAGGCGCGCGCGCGCGCCCCCCCCCCCCCACCCCCAGCAACAATAGAATGTAAGGCTGCAACACCAGACAACTAAGAATTAAGTACACCCGTCCAACTGACTGACCCACCGATTAACCGGTTACTTAGTACTTAGACAATTTACTCAGTAACTCAGTTGTCTATTGACCAATTTCTGTTTTCATGAAAAGTCACATATCAGTCCAGCCTGTGGCGTGGCCAACGTGCAGCCAACCAGTGACATGCAACCGCTCTGGGTTAACTCTCTCGCTGCCAAGGAATTAGTGCTGTTGGTGCTATTTCTCCCCAAAAGGAGTCTCACAGACAGGCTATCCAGACCAGAAACGTTCAGTTTCTGGAACTTTGCTTGCCCGGAGCATGCAGGAACAGTGACAATTCGAGAAGGACGTCCCATGACGTCTTTGTGGCAGGTGGGAAACACGTCACCATAGACGTCATATGATGTCATAAAGGCAGGGCAAGGGTTAACCCAGATCATCTGGCCGAGCGGCTCTGGTGATCCAGCCTCGGCCCTGTGGGACTCGGTGACCGAGAGACGAGTGCTACATCGTCTGACCCTCGTTAGACCTCAAACTGGGTCCGTCTGTTCAGCAGAATTTGAATCCGCACGTACAGTCATTATGCAAAGTAGGTGGACACCCTCACGTGCCTTCAATTCTCCACGCGGGCTCCACGCCGGGCCAAAGTTCCCCAAGGCCACGAGCTGCAAGGCGCTCCATGTTCTGCTGTCAGGAAGTGGCCATATCTGTCGACGGAAGTCCCAAGATGGAGTGTCCGGAGCTGCACCCTCGCTGCTCCCCCTTTGCGTCACAGTGGGCATCCGGAGGACTAGGAAGTGTCCCCGGCGGGCAGGCGCTGGCCAGGAGGGGCGGCAGGGCCGCCTTGGACCCGCTCCAGGAGGGGCAGGGTATAAAAGAGGCTTGGAGTCAGGTAAGCACCATCACTGCTACGTTGATCCCCATCAGATCCGGACTCCTGGACCGACTCCACACGTAAGAGCTTTTCTGACTGATCTCAGTACCGGACTGATCACGTCGATCAACTGTTTGTTTTCTGTTCTATTCTATTCGCCCTGATATAACGGTAATGGTTGACTGGGCGTAAAGCTGGGCGTAAAACACCAAGTTACTTACTGTTCCATTCTATCCGCTGTGGATCATTTTCAGGACAAACTATTTGCTGAAAACAAACATTTCGCATTTGACAGGGTGATCAGTACGACCGTACTGTGTTCGTAACTTGTGTTTGGTCTTCTAAGACATGTTTTGGGCAACGCTAGGTTAGGAAGAAGTGATTCGTATTGTCCCAGCGACTTGACTTTTACAGGGTTTCTTTCCCCAACAGCTTCTGCCTCTCTTTCTCTTTCATTCACTCTCTCTGTTTAATCTTCACCTCTTATTTTTTAATTTCATCTCGTTTTTGTTTCTGCTTTTTCTCCGATCGTTTCTCTTCGGTTTTGAGAAGCTTTATTCATTTGTTTATTCAACACGACGAAAGAAATCTTCGGAGTTGTTTTCGACATTTTTTACAAACCGTTTTCAGCTATGCCGTTAACACAATTTTTGACGAAACCAAAATCAAATAATGGACATAGACATGTCTCATGAAATCATTAAAAATAAAAAAATGGTCTGATCGTATTGGCAATAATGTACTTTATCGCCCAACTATCAAAATATCCTGTTGCGAACAGAGACAAGCTTGCGATCATGACTGTACAGTGAGGATCTTCTGTATAATGTTCAGCTCCTACTCCTACACTTTTAGTGCATGCATGCCGGGTTAATGTTGGCGTGTCCATAATCCATCGAACTCTGACATGTGTAGGTGATCTTTCTGTATCTTTGCGTATACACACGGGGGACCTCGGTTTATAGTTTGGTTAAATGTGTTTAACACCCAGTTGTCTCCAAAAGAAAGACTTTCAAATGGTTATATCCAAGACAAGCTTGCTTTACATATTGTCCCTGATATGCTCTTTAGCATCTGAGGACATTAAGCAAAAAGGTAGGATAGAACGGAACTTTCAAATAGAGTCTGCACAGAATTTGACTCATCCGAAAGACTTTCAGATAGAGTCTGCACAGAATTGGACTCATCCGAAAGACATTCAGATAGAGTCTGCACAGAATTGGACTCATCCGAAAGACTTTCAAATAGAATCTGCACAGAACTGGACTCATCCGAGAGAGTTTCAAATAGAGCTTGCACAGAACTGGACTCTGGGCAAAGCTCGGGGCGGGAGCGAAATTCAAGCATGGTAACCATACCACTCTTT
>JABMCL010001506.1:790000-792500 GCA_018857735.1 Alviniconcha marisindica
CACACACCCCACAACCCCAAACACAAAACACACAACACACACACACACACCACACACACCACAACACACACACACACCCCACACACACAACACACAAACACCCACACACACACAAAAACACACAAAAAACACACACAAAAAAACACAACACAACAAAACAACACAAAAAAACAACCCAAAACACAAAACACACACACACACCCACACACACACACACACACCACAACGGCACACAAGCACACACACACACCCCCACACACACAACACCACACACACACACACACACACCCCACAACACACACACAAAACCACCCAACAACACCCCCCCCAACACAACACAACACAAACAACCCACAAAACCCCACACCACACACAACACACACACCCACACACCCCCACACACAACCCACCCCACCCCCCTGCCGACCAGACAGGCAAAACCTCGCCTCTTCTCACCATTGGCTTGCAGGCAGGTCAGCAGTCAGCACACCACTTCCCACTGAACGGCTCATCCAGCCTGGCCGACAGCCGCCAAATTGGTCCTAATTGCCGCTCCCTTATCTCCCGTGCCACGCTGCGGCGACAAACAGTTTATGCAGTAGTTCCCACTGATAATCATCCTCTTGCTCCCTTGCAAATGCGACTGGTCCCAAACTGGACCATTCAACAATAGTTGCCCCCCCCCCCACCCCGACACACCCCCCCCGCCCCCCCCCCCCCCCCCCCCCCCTCCCCGTCTCTCTCTCTCTCTCTTTCTCTCTGTTCTTCGCGAGTCTGACAGTGTAATAGAATTGCAAATCTGCGCAACACTTTTCTGGCCGGGGTTTTATGCAAGCATCCGGAAGGCCGAAGGTCTGGAATCTGCTCGAGGTGCAGCTCCATCAGTAGGCTCCTTGTGTCTGGCGTTGATGATCGTTAGTCTCAGGCGTGGGAAAAGATGGCAACCATTTGCGATGACTGGAAGTGGAGGCGGCCGTATAGCGGTAAGTGTCAGTTTTGTTTTACCAACGCGCGTAAGACGAATCAGTCATGCAGCCACTCGGTCATATAGGTATAGCCAGCGACACGCATGTATATCGAGGTGAAGCGACCCCAAAGGGCTCGGCCTGGGACACTCACTGCGTGGCTAACGTTCAGTGCACATGGGGTGGAGGCCCAGAGGTGGAGGCCCGGGGTGGAGACACGGGGTGGAGGCATGGAGTGGAGACAGGGGGTGGAGGCATGGGGTGGAGGCACTGGGTGGAGGCATGGGGTGGAGACATGGGTGGAGACACGGGGTGGAGGCACGGGGTGGAGGCCTGGAGTGGATGCACGGGTGGAGGCATTGGGTGAGCACGGGGTGGAGAGCCCGGGTGGAGGCCTGGGGTGGAGGCCGGGGTGGAGACACGGGGGGAGGTCGGGGGGAGGCGCGGGGTGGAGGCCTGGGGTGGAGGCCGGGTAGGCATGGGGTGGAGGATGGGGTGGAGGCACGGGGTGGAGGCACGGGGTGGAGGTACGGGGTGGAGGCAGGGGTGGAGGCATGGTGAGGTAGGGGGAGGCATGGGGTGGAGGCACGGGGTGGAGGCATGGGGTGGAGGAACGGGGTGGAGGCATGTGGAGGCCCGGTGGGGGTGGAGGCATGGGGTGGAGGCACGGGGTGGAGGCATGGGGTGGAGGCTCGGGGTGGAGGCATGGGGTGGAGGCACGGGGTGGAGGCATGGGGTGGAGGCTCTGGGTGGAGGCATGGGGTGGAGGCCCGGGGTGGAGGCATGGGGTGGAGGCATGGGTGGAGGCACGGGGTGGAGACCTGGGGTGGAGGTCCGGGGACCCTGATTCGATCGCCGCTTGGCCTTGCTCAGCGCTGTGCCGTCTTCCAGTCAGGCGGATAAACTGGACTCCTGGGCGCGCACGTATAAGACCCCTGGGCAGCTGGAAATCCAAAAAGAGCTAGGGAAGTTTCTCAAGATGCCTTGGAAAAGTATATTTTTCTTATTCACTCCTGCTTTTCTCTCTCCCCATCCCGCGTGCCTTTGTATCTGTCTGTTTGCATGCCTGTCTGTCTGCCTGTCTCTGTCTGTCTGTCTGTCTCTGTCTGTCTGTCTCTGTCTCTTTTTTCTTTCTCTCTCTCTCTCTCTCTCTCTCTCTCTCTCTTTTCTCTCTCTCTCTCTCTCTCTCTCTCTCTCTTCTCCGTATACCTTACAGACAGGATACAAATACATATAGGTTAGTGTGGTGTGTGTGTGTGTGTGTGTGTGTGTGTGTGTGTGTGTGTGTGTGTGTGTGTGTGTGTGTGTGTGTGTGTGTGTGTGTGTGTGTGTGTGTGTGTCTGTCTGTCTTTGTCTCTGTCTCTGTCTCTGTCTCTGTCTCTCTCCTCTCTCTCTCTCTCTCTCTCTCTCTCTCTCTCTCTCTCTCTCTCTCTCTCTCCGTATATACCATATACAGAATGAGACAGACAGACAGAGACACCCACACACCCCCCCCCCCACACCCCCCCCCCCACACACACACACTCACACACACA
>JABMCL010001506.1:797500-800000 GCA_018857735.1 Alviniconcha marisindica
GGTGGGGTTAAAAAAATAAAAATAAAATAAAATTACACTGCTCTATAATGCAAATGGCGGGGCTATTTTTTCGCCGAACTGAATGCCGCCAGCGTACACCATGATTCCATTTCAACAGGAACTCGATGAAAGTACCAAGTCCACAGACGGTCGTCACAGTACGAGCAACCTACCTAACTTGAAACCACACTCAGGCGACCTCCGGGAGTCTCCAGACTCACTCCGTGAGAATGACGACCTTGCTGTTCCCCTTGTTCCTTCTCTGCTGGCACCAGTCCGCCCAGGCCGTTGGAGATGTGGGCAGCGGCTGTCAGGATTTCCAGGAGACCGCAGACTTGTGCATGGATAGTTCTGGTTCCGGGGACATCCACTTCGAGGTTCCAGGGGAGAGCACTCTCAGGTCCGTTTGCCGAAGCGCCCATCTGGTCACGTGGGTCCCCGACAGCGTAGCTGGTGATGAGACAGCTTACACGATGGTGCAAGATTGCCCCAGTTTGGAGACAACCGGCGACAGCACTGTGTCGAGGTTTGTAGAAGCATGATCGTGATTTGGATGATCACACACACACACACACACACACACACACACACACACGCACACACACACACACACACACACGCACGCACGCACGCACGCACGCACGCACCAACGCACGCACGCGGCACGCACGCAGCACACACACACACACTCACTCTCTCACACACACACACACACACACACACACACACACACACACACACAACACACACACACACACACACACACACACACACCACACACACACTCACACACACACACACACCACACACACCACACACACACACACACACACACACACACCACACACACACACACACACACACACACACACACAACACACACCACACACATCAACACACACACACGCACACACACGCACACACACCACACACACAGCACACACACACACACACACACACACACACACACACACACACACACACACAACACACACACACACACACACACACCACACAACACACACACACACACACACACACACACACACACACACACAGGTTTTAACAACAATTTAAAAAAAGAAGCTTAGACTCTGATTGTGTTCCTCGGGCTAAAAACATGACGAGAGTGACAACTCCGGGAAACAACTGACAGCTGCCTGTCATTGGTTAATTTCTCTTTTCTTTTTCTTCTTCTTCTCCTTTTGTTGTTGTTGCTAAACACATCATTGTGGGGTTTTTCTTCTTCTTGTTCTCTTCCTTTGCTTTGTTCTATGCACAAAAGGCTGAGTACATAGCTTGCTGTATGATGCTTGTATAATATTTTAATGTATGCATTACATATAATTATGCATTGTTATAATTTATACTGTATTACTAGTTAGTATATATTTTCTTCTTGTTTTTTGTTGCAGTATTTGCTTTTGTACATACATGTAGTTTGTCAAGCGCATCGTGCTCATGGTAGACTCAAGAACTGAGATGATTATCTCCTCAGAAAAATGAATTCGTAACTAAGCATATATACCACACTACAGTAGACAATAGCAAACATTGCATTTCTTAACTCCAAGATCAGTTGTTGTGAACACACGTAATATAAAGTATAAAAAAAGGTACATATGAAACAATTTCGCAGATAACGCGTTATAGACATGTCCATTATCATTATTATTTTGGTTTCGGTCCATCTACATGGAATGACCTTCCCCTTCCTCTCCGACAGAAACCCTCTCTCGACTAATTTAAATGTAATCTAAAAACACTTCTTTTCCCAAAACTGTAGACCTGCCATGTTTTCTGTTCCGTGCTGCTGTCTCCATCCAGGTCATCTCCGTTTGCTGCCAGTTTTTAGCTGTGTATATTTAGCTTTATGTAGTCAGAATGCATGTGTGTGTGTGTGCCTCTGTGTGTGTGTGTGTGTGTGTGTGTGTGTGTGTGTGTGTGTGTGTGTGTGTGTGTGTGTGTGTGTGTGTGTGTGTGTGTGTGTGTGTGTGGTGTGTGGTGTGTGTGTGTGTGTGTGTGTGTGTGTGTGTGTGTGTACGCGGCGCGCGCTTAGAATAGTCTCTAGGGACAAGATTTTGCGCTTTACAAATACTTTTATTATTATTATTATATTTAACCAGAAGGTTGACGGCAGTCAGAAGTGCAGTAGGCACTAGTACTTGAGACGTTGCCCTTGCAAGTGATGTATAAGAAATACGTTTTTGGTTTGTTTGTTTGTTTGTTTGTTTGTTTGTTTTTGTATGGTCAATTGAACCTACAGCCTATCAAAGTGTTCTAGGTGGGAATAATTCCCTTATATGTCTTAGTTCGTTTTCCTCTTCTTCCGCAGCTCTGTCGTCTGCAGGCGCATTGAACACACACACACACACACACACACACACACACACACACACACACACACACACACACACACACACACACACACACACCACCACGCACGCACGCACGCACGCACGCACCACCACACACACACACACACACACGCACACACACA
>JABMCL010001506.1:802500-807500 GCA_018857735.1 Alviniconcha marisindica
GTCTGTCTCTGTCACTGTCTCTCTCTGTGTCTCTGTCTCTCTCTGTCTTTGTCTCTCTGTCACTGTCTCTGTGTGTGTCTCTCTTTGTCTCTGTCTCTCTGTGTGTCTTTGTCACTGTCTCTCTCTGTGTCTCTGTCTCTCTCTCTCTGTCTGTCTGTCTGTTTGCCTCACAGTTTCACGAAGGCTGCTGACTGAAACGTGCTTCTAAAGGTCTTTTGCTCCATTTTTCTGTTGATCTATTTACGGATTTCTCTGCTCAGTTATTCGTTGACGTGCATGCAGAAGCCTACACAGAATGCTTGTTCGTGTTGTCCTTGCTGTCCGTGTGGTTTCTGCTTGTCTGTCTGTCGTCATGCCTACATGTTGTCGTCATGCCCTTTCACCGGTCGTCCTCCGTCCTCCATCCGCCCTCTTCGGTGTCGCGCTGCATATCTTTTACACGAATAATATGCTGTTCGATCACGATCTTGTAAATTGTAGTGGCGTGACGATGACGGTGATGATGATAGAAAGGTAACGATGATGGCGATGGTAATAACGATGACGATGTTGATGATGAGGATGGCAGTGAAGGTGGTAATGAAGATGGTGATAACGATGACGATGATGGTAATATAGGCGGTGATGATGATAGTGATGATGATGATTATGATGATGACGACGATGGTGATAAGGATGATGAAGGTAACGATGGCGGTGTTGAGAATGGTGATGACGACGACGACGAGAAGGATGATGAGAAGGATGATGAAGGTAATGGTGGCGGTGATGAGGATGGTGATGACGACGATGATAAACGATGATAATGACAGTGACGACGGCGATGCTGTACCACTGAGCTATCCACGCTCACTAGCCACCCCCTCTCCTCCTGCAGATAAATACGGCATCATACGACGCTGTGACAGAAACGTGTGGCGTTTTCCTTGTTCACAGAACCGATGTGTGGCACTGCACTGTTGGCCAGGGAAACGTCTGGAGGGACGCACGTGCCACCCGGTCATCCGGCGCTCCAGGGGCCTGCAGTACTCCATCACCATGCACATGGACGTCTTCGTCGACCGCGATGACGTTGCGGGTGAGCTGACGTCACAGTCCTTGTCGTCACTATGCTCGTTGGAGGAACTGATCAAGGCAGGAGTGAGTCAACACATGGCGCGACTCCACAGTGAAGCCTACAACCTGACCGGCTGGATCGTCACAGGTCACGGGGTAGCGGAACCGCCGACAGCTGTTGACGTACCCGGTGAGAACGTGAACGACTTGTACTTTGAAGAAAACACAGCCCCGTCACAGTACGAGAATACGAGTCTCGACGAGGAGGGTGAAGCTAGTGAAGAAGTTTGGATAGGTCGAGTTTTGATCTGGTTCGATTTCATCGTCACATCCGATGCAGACAGGAACGACGTGGAACAAGAAGCACTGCGCATGTCCGAAGACGAATGGCACGTGGTTTGCGGCAACACGCACGCGCGTCTCGTTCCCACGCTGCACGACCGAAGGGATCATCAGGACATGGCAGACCCGAGCCCAGCGCAAAATGTGACGTTTTCCGACGTCTTCACGGACACGGAAATACACGAGAATTACAGACAATTCTGGAAGAATCGCGACTCTGAACCACTCACAGTCTCACCCTTCCTTCTCTGCTCGTTTGTGATCTTTCTGCGCGACGAATACTTTCTGGGGGACTCCGTCGGCCACGAAGAACTAGACAAAGGCACGCTGAACTTGACTCTGCTCAACGCAACAGCGCTCGTTCCAGCCGCGGCAGTTGACACGGACGAAGCCGGCAACCTCAGAATCTGCCGAAGCCTGCTGGTGGAGAGGTTTCGTGGGCTGCTGAAGGACGGACACGACCCGAGACTCGACGACGGCCGGATGTCCTTCCTGGCTCTGCTGGAGCACTACCTGTCCCTGTCTTGCGTGTGCCTGTCCCTCGGGTGCCTGCTGCTGACGCTGCTGACCTACGCCGCGTTCCGGAGCCTGCGCACGATCCCCGGGCAGAACACCATGGCGCTGTGCGCAAACCTGCTTCTCGCCCAGGCCCTGCTGCAGTTCGGAGTCAGCTGGACGGAGCTGAGGGGCGGCTGCGTGGCCATCGGGATGCTGGTCCACTACTTCTGGCTGGCGTCCGTCCTCTGGATGAACGTCTGCTCCTTCCACATGCACCGGGTCTTCACCGCCAAGCGGGCCGCCAGGATGACCTCGACGCACGTGAAGTGCTGCACGCCGCGCGTGGTGGCCTACGCCGTATACAGTCAAGTCGTTCCGCTGGTGGCGGTGGGAGCCACGGCCGCCACGTCCATACTTCTGTCCGAGGGCCGGCAGCTGGGCTACGGGGGCGACGCCTGCTACCTCTCCTCGCCTTTCCTCGTCGGCGTGGCCTTTGCCGCCCCGCTGGGCGTCGTCCTGGTCCTCAACCTCGTCTTCTTCCTCGGAGCCGTGCGGGAGATCGCCAGGACGGAGAAGCCCGCGCAGGCGAGCTCCCTCAACGGCCACAGGAGCCCCAGCCCCAACCTCACGCACGTGACGTCCTTCCCCTCCGCCTGGCGCCGCAACCTCAACGTCTGCATCCGCCTCTCCTCCCTCACGGGGCTCTTCTGGACCCTGGGGTTGCTCGCCGAGCTGCTGGACCTGCGCGTCCTGCGCCTGCTGTCCGTGGTGGTCAACGGGTCCCAGGGTGTCCTCATCGCCGCCTCCTATCTGCCCACCCGCCGCGTGGCTCGCCTCTACTCGCAGGCGTGCTGCACGTGCCGCGGGAGGAAGCGGCAGCAGTGCGCATCCATCACTCCCCCGGGGTCGGCTCCCAGCGGAACCACGCTGACCGCCACCCTCACCAGCAGCGCTGTCAACGGCTCCGGGGAAACCAACGGACGCTTGCACACGTCCGAGTTGTAACTGGGGTCAGGAGTTCACGGACAGTTGCAGAAACCGAAACTGCAACTGTGACCAGGAATTAGCAGACGCTGACAGAAACCGAAGTGTAACTGTGACCTGAAATTTAAACGATGCTTGCCCAGAAACCCGATTTCTGACTGTGACCAGGAATTAATCGACGCCTACAGAAACCTACAGAAATCAAAGGTCGCATTACGAGTCATCGTAATGCGACCTTTGATTAGAAGGTTCTTTGAGAAACCCGAAGTGTAACTGTGACTATAAGAACTAACCGACGCTTGTCGACGTCAGAGAGGTAAATGCGACCAAGCACCTAAGGACGCTGGCAAGCGTCAGGATTGTGACTGTTACGAATCAACGGGCAACTGAAGACGTCAAAATTGTAATTGTGACGAAGAATCAAAGGACGCTCGCTGACGTCCGAGTTCCAGACTTGTGGCCATGCAGGAACAAGACAGTCTTGCAGGCCTAGACGTCCACACTGTAACTGCGATCAAGACCCATTGAACGCATGCGGATGGTACAGTTGTAACTGACTAAAAAGCAGCTGACGCTTGCAGACGACAGTTGCAACAGTGACAAAGAAACACCAGGCGCCTGCAGGACGACAGAGCTGTAAATGTAACTAAGAAGCAGCTGGCACTTGCAGGCGTTAGAGTTGTAAATGACCGAGAACCAACTGGTGCATGTAGACGACAGAATTCTGTGACCGAGACCCGAGACTTGCAGAGGACAGAGATATAACTGTGACCAGGAATCAGCTGATGCTTGTAGACAAGAGGAATTGTACCTGCGACCAAGAACCAACGGATTCTTGCAACGTTAGAGTTGCAAGTATAATGAGACCCAATGGACGTTTGTAGACGAATAGTTGCAAATGGGACGAAGAACCAGTTTGTGGTTGCAGTAGGCGAGAGACTTGTAAATGTGATGAAGAATCAATTTGCCGTCGTGGAGTCCGAGTTGTAAAAGAGACGAAGAACCAGTTAGTGGTTGTAAAGTTGGAGTTTTAAATGAGACTAAGAACCAGTTAGTGATTCTAAAGTTGGAGTTGTAAATGAGACAAAGAATCAATTAGTGGTTGTAAAGTCGGAGCTGTAAATGAGACAAGTTGTAAAGTCGCAGTTGTAAAGGAGACGAAAAACCAATTAATAGTTGTAAAGTCAGAGTTGTAAATGAGACAAAGAATCAATCAGTGGTTGTAAAGTCGGATTTGTAAATGAGACAAGTTGTAAAGTCGGTGTTGTAAATGAGACAAAGAATCAATCAGTGGTTGTAAAGTCAGATTTGTAAATGAGACAAGTTGTAAAGTCGGTGTTGTAAATGAGACGAAGAACCAATTAGTGGTTGTAAAGTCAGAGTTGCAAATGAGATGAAGAACCAGTAAGTGGTTGTAAAGTCGAAGTTGTAGTAAACGAGACGGAGAGATAAAGGCTATTTGCAGACGTCAGGATTTTAAATGCGACAAAGGGCCAACGTGCATTTGTAGACGTCAGAGCTGTAAACGTGACGAAGAACTGACGTTTGTAGACGTCAGAGCTGTAAATGTGACGAAGAACTGACGTTTGTACACGTCAGAACTATAAAAATGACGAAGAACTAACTGACGTTTGCAGACGTCGGATCTATAAATGTGAAGAAGGACTGACGTTTGCAGACGTCAGAACTACAAGTGTGACGAAAAACTAACTGACGTTTGTGGACGTCAAAGCTACAGCTGTTACCAAGATGTAACGGACGCTCATGGACAACCAAATTGTAGCTAAGAAGAACCTATCGAAGACTGCGGGCGCTGGAATTGTTGTTGTGACAAGAACCACGGAACAGGTGTTTGAAGAAGTGGAACTGAACTTTTGACGAAGAACCTATGGATGACTACAGGCACACGAGTTGTATTTCACTATTTGTGATTAAGAACCAGCGGGTGTTTGGAGAGACGTTCGAGTTGTAACTGTGACTTAGAACCAACCGTTTAGTATTCTTGAGTTGTACTATGATAGAAAATACTGCGAATTTCTCTGAGGGTTTTCGGGGTAATCCCCTTCGTCAAGCGACAAAACGACACTTAAACAACAGTTAAACGGTTAAAAACGATGAAA
>JABMCL010001506.1:810000-820000 GCA_018857735.1 Alviniconcha marisindica
GCTCAGCATAAGCCATATTTGTTTTAAGCATTTCTCTCAAAGGAAAAAATTGGAGACTTACGATGGAAAAAAGTCAGGAGAATGGGCCATTAGCAGACAAATTACAAGAACAGAACGGGCAACAGTAGAAGAAAAAAATTAAAAGAAGAAGAAGAAGAAGAAGAAAAAGAAAGAAAGAACGAGAGAGGGGGAAAAAAGAGGAGATAGGAAAAGGGAATAAAAGGACAGCCCTGAGATTTAAGACAGGAGCGGCCCATTAGATCTCCCCTCCCTTCCTTCGGGGGGACAAGGAAACTAAAGGCTCGCTGAGAACGAGGAAGGGTGTAACAACCGAGTTGGACAACGTGAACCAGATCATCCTTCTTAGTTCGACACCAGTAACGGAAACGAAATAGCCACCTAATGCTGCGCTGATGATTATCGTTGGCGGGAGCTACCACAAGTATCATTTTTGTCGCGACAAGCATACTTTTGTCGCGACAAAAGACGTATTTGATCGTGACAAACACGTGTTTGTCGCGACAAAAGTAAGCTTGTCGCGACAAAAGTTTTGTCGCGACAAAAATTATACTTGTGGCAGCTCCCGCCAATGATAGATAATGATGGTCATAAAAGCGTTCTTTTTAACCTTTTGTGTATTTGGCTCTTGTTTTAAAACGCTAGCAATCATTCTTGTTTCAGATTTCTTTTCAACCGAACACAAGTTAATAAAGACGACAATGGCAATTCATTCATCCGCAGATACAGACAGCAATGCCAGGTGATTTACAATTCACACACTACAACTGTCACTACAACCTGTCTTATATATATATTCAAATTCATCATCACATTCACTTCCCCTTTTACCACTTAGTCCATTTGCCTGCATTAAATAACAGCAAAAGATAGAAAACATTTGTGGTACATGTCATGTATTTGGTCGGCCTAGTCATCATGTCCTATATATATATGTGTATATTTCTGGGCCCCTACGAATAAAACAACGCCACCATTTTCAATAAATCAAAAACACAAAGGGATTTACATAGTATCAAAATAATGATACCATCTTCGATACCATTATATAAGCACACACACACACACACACACACACACACACACACCACACACACACACACACACACACACACACACACACACACACATTCTCTCTCTCTCTCACACACATACACACACACGCGCGTGCGCACGCGCACGCTCTCTCCCCTCTCTCCCTTACTCACATTGTCTGAAATGCGTGCCCTGATTAAAAACACAAAAAATGCCATTTTTCTACGTTTCAATTTAGTGAAACAAATGCAATGGATGCATCAAAGGGGGACTAGGGTGGAGAGAGGTGGTCACGCAATAATGTTATAAAATTATCCTTCCCAAGACAAACAAGGTACCGTGTCAGCAAATGGACTACCGTCATTTATCACATGCTTCTTGGTGTAAACCGACAAGCAATGATACTTATTTCAACAAAATAACAATCTTTTTATCGTCAAAAGAAACAACAACAAACAAATACCCACACACACACCCCTCACCCCCCAAAAAACAAACAAAAAACAAACAAACAAACAAAAACAAGAAGAAGAAGAGACAACCATACAGAAAGGTTCACCGTCGTGTCATCTCAAATGAGCAAAATATTTATAAATATTGAATGAAAAGCATGTCAAAATAATGGACAAAATAGTATTATCGTCCACATTTCCGTTGTTATAATGATAGGTACACGAAAACTCCACTGAACGCACATGCCATCGAGAGTTTCAGGTTGATCAAATAAACTAATCGAAAAACAATAACCACATCATCTTACTCCCCCCCCCCCCCCCCTCTTCCCCCTCCCACTTTGAGTTCCAAGATCGTCCTGAGGTGATCCTGTGTGGTTGACAAGACGTTAAAATCCAATACGTATGTAAGTAAGAGATTGGATTTTAACGTCTTGTCAACCACACAGGGTCACTTCAGGGCGATTAAACTCTGTGATAAGCAAATGCACATTTCAAAACTTTTCTCATCTGCAAACTCTTACTCAAGTCAAACGTACAAAGTCGGTACAAATATAAATCCAAATATGCATACACCAAGATCAAACATACATTTTCGAACAGTTGTTCCTTTCAACACTGCCGTTGTTAAAGAAAGAAAGAAAAACGAGCATAAAGGGCCAGGGCATGCTGGTATCGTCGACCCTTCCGTCTGATCTACCATAACCAGACACAGAGAGAGAGAGAGAGGAGGAGTGGGGGGGGGGGGGGGGGGGGGGGAGGAGAGGGGGAGGGAGGGGGGGGGGGGGGGGGGGAGGGGGTGGTGTGGGGTGGTGGGTGTGGGGGTGGGGGGGGGTGTGGGGGGGTGGTGGTGGGTGGGGCGGGGGGTGGGCGTGCGTGCGGGTGGTGGGGTGGTGGGGTGGTGGTGGTGGTGCGGTGGTGGAGGTGTGTGTAGGGGGAGGAGTAGGGGTGTGGTAGTAAAGAGCGCGTGTCCGTGTGAATACCTCCGGTAACGTTTCTAACATATCCCTAGGATCTTCTCTGTGGTTATGAAGTGAATCTAAACCTGCAAGCCGAATCGTCAATGCGCCACATACGTTGAGGTGCTGAGAACGCGCACGTATATAAATAACAATGATTGTGTTGAAACTAGAAAACTCAGTTTCTTGACACGTACGCTGCTTCTTCGTCTTGACACGGAGCTGTATCCAACGTCAGAGATTTGAAGCTCCAGACACCGGTGGGAGAAAAAAATAGTGCAGCGTCTGGGGTGGGGTGGTGCAGAAGTGCGCATGAACAGTTTGCGTGGCACGTATGCGAGTTAGCTTAACTTGGGCGTCAGTCGCATGATGTCACCTCAGGACAGTCAGGCATTCAAAATTCTTTCACACCAGTTAAAAATAAAAATAAATAAAAATACCCGTCGGTTTTACTCTGTTTAAGGCCTTGCAGGTCTAAGTATAACGCCTAAACTATTAATTACTCCTCTCTCTTTTTTTTCTCTCTCTTTTTTTCTTTTCTTTTTTTCTTTTCTTCTTCTACACTTCGACCTGAAATCACGTCAGAAGCTTCACTACGATGATGGTGGACATTAATGAAAGAAGATGAAGAAGAAAACACGAGTCACCCAATCACGACTCCGGACATACTACAGTCAACAGCAAACGCAGTCAAGTCAACAACAACACAAAATGCACGGCTCAGTATTTACATTTCACCTCCATATACAACAGACAGAAGTATCACATTTTCCAAGCATGAACCCCAAAGCAAAAATTATGCACTTCGTGGCGAGAATATTGTTCAAATCACCAACACATCTGATTCACTGCTACGACACACAGTCACACATTTTTTGGAGTCTATTTATATTCGCGAGAACTCGGCACGGGAACCTGCGTCAGTCGGTTGTGGCGACGAGCAGCGTGATCTCTTTTGTTCCGCGGGTCCACACGGAAAACTGAGTTAGCCCAAACTAACACAGTTAAAAATGTTTTTTATCGCACGGAGAGGATTTGCAGCCCACATGAGGCATACAATGTCAAAGAATGCTGCACAAAAAAAAAAAAAAAAAAACAAAAAACAACAACAAAAAAACCATAACAAAAACAAAAAAAAGAAACAAAACAAACCGAAAAACAAACAAACAAACCCAAAACACAACCAACCAACAACAGTAACAAACAAAAATACTGAACATAGTTACGTACAAAAATCGCTGTTGATGAAGCAGCGGTTCCTTTGGTTAATAATGCACAGTTTGTGTAGGCCTGCGTCTGTCACAAACATAAGACAGAAAACATCCGGCAGCACCCGGAAGGGGAAATAATTATCCGTACTGGCCACATTGACAATGGCACTCAGCAGTAAAACACTGATCGTGAACCATCACAAAGACAGTTTAAAACAGCGCTAATTTACTAGGACAATACAAACATGTGCGAATTCTAAGGGAAGCCCTTTTTCCAAAGCCACAAAACAACAGTTAAACGGTGATCAATGAAACTATTGTAGTTATTGTGCGGTTTGTTGAATCATGAACATTTCAGGCCCATACATGAGTGAATAGCAAATAGCCTCCCGTAACTGCGTTTATTCTCCAAACGGTGAGGACGATGAAAACACGGCCGGTGTGGAACGATAACAGGACTATCCGACTGAAAAAAGAGAATTTGTGTAGTGAGCAGTATTTAAGTCACCAGCTGTTACAGTGGTGTAAATGCAACCACACACACACACACACACACACACACACACACACACACACACACACACACACACACACACACACACACACACACACACACACACACACACACACACACACACACTCTGTCACGCACACACATGCCCATATGCGCGTGTATGGGCGTGTGTACGCAAGTATGCGCGTGTGTACGCACGCGCGCATACACCACACACACACACGCGCGCGCGCACGCACGCACACGCACGCACGCAATCACACACACACACATACACACACACACACACACACACACACACACACACACACACACACACACCACACACACACACTCACACACACTGGATGAAAGAATGCCTACACCGTATTCGACTAATGTATATTATTATGTGAAACTTTTTTCTTTTTTTTAAATAAAAAAATAAAGAACTATCCGATTGGCCAATGCGCGTTTAAATGTATAGCCTCATTTCTCTACCTGAAACAAGAACCGGACTTACGGACTCTTTAGATAATCTGGATTAGAGGCTATCCGCCTTTAACTTCCTTTGCTCTTCATACATTTGGGCCCTGGGCGTTCGCTTCACTGAGCTCACTGATTAATTTGTGTCGTGGTTTTAGGGCCCAGTACGCCTTCCACGTACGTCTGAGCCGCATGGGTGTCGCTAGTAGCGATGCCATGTCAATCGGCTTTGAACGCAATGACCGCCACACATTGGGAGCCAGTTCTGCGACACGTAAAACATCCTCTGGCATCGCTTCCAACCCAATTATCTTCCCACAGAAAGCACGCGAGAGTCCGAAACTCTGCACCGAGGAAACTTACTATCGCATTAATAAAGGCCGGGTGATGTTCAGTGAATCACGAGACAACGGTATTACAAAAAAGAAAGAAAAAAAGAAAGAAAAAAGAACAAAAAAGAACAGAAACTTCAATTACATTTTATTTTTTTAAATATAAAAAAATCTATGAAAAACCTTCCGCGTGCTGTGTTGACAGTCTGAACCTTGTTGAAAACGGCCGTTTCGAATCAAATAACACCATTTTTGATAGGATCGCGCCATCAATTTCCGCATTTCTTTCTTTCTGTTTTGTTGTTGTTGTTGTTGGTGGTGGTGGGGGGGGGGGGGGGGGGGGGGGGGATTCCTGGCAGTGGACAAAACACGCCAAGCTATATTCTGACCTACTTGAGGCTCACAAGAGGAAATCTGTGACAGTTCCGGATTCTCAGAGGAGGGGGGCGGGGACCTTACTTTCTGCATCTGCGATATCCTACCGACGGAGTCTTCGTAGCCTACAGGCGACTGCGGCGTCAGTTAATGATGAAAAGTGAACCTGTTTAGTGAAAAGGACACCCACAGACGACTCCCGCTCTCCTGCGTAAACTACACTGATTTTTGAAATTTCTTTCCTTAACCTTTTGCCCACGGTGGGCGCCGTCGCGAGTGTCCGTCGTACGAGGCCAGTCCGGTCGAAGACGTCTGGACCCGAGCCGAAATTCCCGCTACCCGCAATTTACGTGCCAGCGAACTCTGAACGACTGAGACGCGACTTAGAGCCAATCAGCACTCGCAGACGAAACACCCACCGCTTTGGACCAGACCGCCACTTTCTTCAGACAGTTCATCAGAATCATTTTCTGTATTTTTTTATCTCACAGCGCAGGGACTGTGGCAGTGGTCACTGATGAGCTACTCAGATAGCGAAACACGAGTCTGACCCAGCAACCAGCGTAATAATGGTCCCCACCAGGATAACCCCTCTGCTCTCTGTTTAGCATTGTAGGCTCAAAAATCAGATTCGGCCGGGAGAGGGTTGATGTACCCAATAGGCTCTTTGTGGAGGGATGAAGGGGGCAGGACTCTCTCTTCTTCTTTATCTCTCTCTCTCAATCACACCCATACAAACACGTGCACACATACACGCGCGCGCGTGCACACACGCACACACGCACACACACACACGCACACACACACACACACACACACACACACACACACACACACACACACACACACACACACGCACTCACACACACACACGCACGCACGCACGCACGCACGCACACACACGCACACAATCGCAGCTGAGTCTTGTTGTTCGTGTCCAGAGACTCCTAAGTCAGCTACAAAGGTGTCCTCATGCGAAGTTCACGAAACATCCCGAAAATCGCCCCATCTGCTTCTGTCCACCGACTGGAAGCCGGGGCTTTTGTCAATGACGGACGGAGAAAAGCAACAGAAGGAGAAAACGAGAAGAAGAAAAGAAATAAGCGCACCGTTTATCTGTCAACTCTTCGCCGCTTGTGTTTCGTTCTACAGGCATTGCATTTCCCCTTTCTGTATTCATAAGCCTTAGCTGCATTACAGCTTTTCCGTCCGAGTGGGTGACGTATTTCTCTTTTTACGTCACCAGGAGACACAAGGCACATGCTGACACGGAAAGCATATTCCGAACCGTTATGATTTTGGATTTTTTTTTTTTTCGAAGCAGAAACTGATAGATGCAGCAGTGGCTCGACCTCAGTTTGGACACACACGGCAAGAATGTGTTTTGCTAGAATGTTCGCCGTGCTACCAAAATGCTGTAATAACGGGCACGCTAGAAACTGTTCAAGGGTCACAGCGCCGTTAGATCCGCAAACCCGCAAGTACATGACAACCTGACAGCCAGCGCTGCCGTGTTGAGCACAGACATACATTTACATGGCCAGTAAGCAGCCCAACATTTTGTGCCGGAAGTGACGAATATTAATGTATTTCACACATGTCCAGACACAAGTAGTAAGCTGCTGTCATGACGAAGGGCTCTGGGTACAGGAACAAGCAACGTGCATGTGCTGAGTTGTTCGAATTGGAATCGCACAGTGCGGTCAAGTCAAGAATTTATTTCAGAAACCTCACTTGGGGTACATGCAACCTCAATGAAAGGACATCTGACAAATTTCACATTTAGACTCTCACAGCAAAACAACACACACACACACACACACACACACACACACACACACACACACACACACACACACACACACACAACCAAAACAAACAAAAAGCCCCAAAACAAACAACAACAAAACCACACCTTATTTCCAAGATCCAACGAACATTCTTCCAGACACTGGACACCAAAACAACAGAACCAAACAGCAGATAAGCAAATAAATATCTTACATCTACTTTTTCACCGTTTAACTGTTGTTTAAGTGTTTTGTAGCTTGAAAAAGGGGCCTACCCCGAAAATTTGCATGTTGTGTTTTGTCGTAACAAACAGCATTCTTTTAACCCCCTTTTATTTTTTTAATAAGGTCGGATCTCGTTTTAGAATGCTAGCACTCATTCTCGTTTCAGATTTTGTAACCTTATTTCCAAAACCAAGAGAAGAGAGAGAGAGAGAGAGAGAGAGAGAGAGAGAGAGAGAGAGAGAAACGAAGATCATGAAGGGGAAAACAAACAAAATGAAAACAGACATAAATCGTTACAATACACAAATACGTTGAGCCCTTGATCATGAATCACAAAGCATACTTGTAACGGCAACAAATCACAAACCCAGGCGTTGGTCCTCCTATGGTAACGGCAACAAATCAAACCCAGGCGTTGGTCCTCCTGTTGTAACGGCAACAAATCACAACACAACAACCCGTAACGAATCACAAACGGCAAACCCGTGTCCTGTGACCATAACGGGAGCAAAACGCAGAGCACAAACACAGGTGTATAAGTCTTCCTATCGTAACGAAAAGACATCACAAACCAAGGTGTATAAGTCTTCCTATCGTAACGAAAAGACATCACAAACATAGGTGTATAGGTATTCCTATCGTAACGAAAAGACATCACAAACACAGGTGTATAGGTCTTCCTATCGTAACGAAAAGACATCACAAACATAGGTGTATAGGTCTTCCTATCGTAACGAAAAGACATCACAAACACAGGTGTATAGGTCTTCCTATCGTAACGAAAAGACATCACAAACACAGGTGTGTAGGTCTTCCTATCGTAACGAAAAGACATCACAAACACAGGTGTATAGGTCTTCCTATCGTAACGAAAAGACATCACAATCCCAGGTCCTCTGATCACAACGGCGACAACTCACACGGTACAAACGTCCTTTTCTCTTAACGGTAACCAACCACAGAACACAATCGCAGGCGTTAGTCCTCCCATCGTAACTGTAACGCACCACGAAGCAGAAGGACGGCTGATCATAACGGCAACGCACCACAAGGCACGAACCCGGGCCCGCCGACCGTAACGGTAACGCACCGACCACAAAGCACCAGCCCAGGTAACAATAACGCATCATAAACCCAGGTCCTCAGATCGTAACGGTAACGCACCCCAAAGCGCATACCTGGTCCTCTGATCGTAACCATAACGCATCATAAACCCAGGTCCTCTGATCGTAACCATAACGCATCATAAACCCAGGTCCTCTGATCGTAACCATAACGCATTATAAACACAGGTCCTCTGATAGTAACTATAACGCATCATAAACCCAGGTCCTTTGATCTTAACGGTAACGCATCACAAAGCACACACCAGGTCCTTTGATCTTAACGGTAACGCATCACAAAGCACACAGAAGGTCCTTTGATCTTAACGGTAACGCACCACAAAGCACACACCAGGTCCTCTGATCGTAAAGGTAACGCATCACAAAGCACACACCAGGTCCTCTGATCGTAACGGTAACGCACCACAAAGCACACACCAGGTCCTCTAACCGTAACGATAACGTATCACAAAGCACACACCAGATCCTCTGATTGTAACGGTAACGCATCACAAAGTCACCAGGCTCTCGGATCTTAACGGTAACGCACCACAGAGCACACACCAGATCCTCTAACCGTAACGGTAACGCACCACAAAGCACACACACCAGGTCCTCTAACCGTACACGGTAACGCACTGATCACAAAGCGCAAGCCCAGGCGTCGGTCCTCTGATCATAGGCGCAGGAGGGCTGGGCGAACTCCATCTCTAACTCCAGTCCGTTCACGTCCGTCAAACTGCGCGAGTGCCGCTTGTGGCGTCCCTGCATCTTCCTGGCCGGCGGGACGCCCTTTCCGGCACGGAAGAAGCTGAGGATGCCGTAGGTCAGGGAGGGGGCGTGGTGCACCTTGACGTGGCTGCTGCGGCCGGAAGACGCGGAGGTGTCGCTGAGGTTGTCGGGCGAGTCGCAGTCACAGGTGAGCTCCGTGGAGGAGCTTCCGCTGGCGGAGCGCGGGGAGGTGGGTAGGAGAGGAGCCGAGTGGACCCCCTTTCGAGTCAACGCGTCCTCGTCCTCGTCTTCGTCCTCGTCGCCGTCGTCGTCGTCGTCGTCGTCGTCGTCCTCCTCCTCCTCGTCGTCGCCCTCCTCCCCCTTCCCCTCCCCCTTCCCCTCCCCCTTCCCCTGCCCCTCCGGCGCCTCCTCTTCCACGCTGTCGGACCGGTGAACAGTCTCGTGCTTCGCTGCCTTCTCGTTGCTGGAGCAGCTAAGCGCTAGCCTGAGCTTCGTCTCCTCCTCCTCCTCCTCCTTCTCCTCGTCCATCCCTTCCTCCTCCTCCTCCTCCTCCTCCTCCTCTTCCTCCTCCTCCTCCTCCTCCTCCTCCCTGAGCTCTCCGGTCAGGACCCTGGCATGCCAGGGGGCCGCGTTGTCCGGCCCGCCCTCCCCGACCCTCCCCGCCCTCCTGCCAGGCGTGGCGCTCGGGGTCAGGCCGGGGTCGGGGTCGGGGTCGGTGGGCGGGGCTTCCAGCGTGACGGACTCGGCCAGGCGGAGAGTGAAGTTCTTGTCCGAGCTGTTGTTGTGGAA
>JABMCL010001506.1:830000-835000 GCA_018857735.1 Alviniconcha marisindica
TTGGCTTAATCTTAATTTGAGAGTTTTTACGTTTTGGTTTGACAGAGAAAGCATTATTCCAGGAAATTCTGGGTTTGCTATTAGTGTATACAGATTGAGAGAAAGGGGGCGTATGTCTAAGAGTGTGTATGTGCGTGTGTTTAATGACTTAGAATTATTGAGATATGTTCTTCGTTGTGCGATCAAACGACAGCTTTAATTTCCCGCAGGGACGAATAAAGTATATTGTTACTGTTAATCAAAATAGGTCCAAAATACCACTAATAAATCTAGCAAGCTTAACAGACGGTGAGGTGTGCGCCAGGCAGAGGTTACAGGCAAACTCCAAGCACTGGTTTACGACATCCTTCCTTCAACCACTGCCGTATTTAGTTACGTCATAGGGTCCAGAAAACTGTCAGCTAACGAGCAATTTTTTGATGGTGCTCAAACAGTAGTAAGTTTGTTACAAACAACTCAAATTATATCAGACGTTTGTTTTATAACTCACCATGTTGCTTACGTCAGCTCAAATAAAACCACAATCGTTTGAATCGAGACGGAACTCATTTTTTACCCGGGGTGGATGCGTCTCATGTTTACGTGCGTGCTTGGCGCTAGGTTGCTTCCACAGTCTTATCAGTAGTCAAACCTTTCGGAGGACGCTGACCGCGTCGGTGGACAGCTGCGCGGAGATAAAGAGTGCCCCTTCAGTGGTGTAACTAAATCTGGCAGAGTTTGGAGGAAGGTGCCGGAAAGCGATGCTCGGAGTGTGGGTTACAGGCTGACACAGTATGAACACGAAAACAACATAGCTCAACCAAACGTGGATAGGTGTCTTGGTTCTGCGCCTCATTTTTCACTGTTTAACTCGTTCAGGCGTCGTTTTTGTAGCTTGATAACGGGGACTGCCCTGATAATTCGCGTGTTGTGTTCTGTTCCAATAAATAGCGTTCTTTTGAACCTTTTATGTGTTTGGATCTGATACAGTATTCGTCTTTCCCGTACAGATAATTTCATTTGCCAGTCGAACTGAAATGCTCGACAACTGTCAGACTTCACATACCACCGTAAAGTGGATATTTTTTCCAGAAGGCCCATAGTTTTTCGGTTCAATAAATGTGTCTGTTTCTTCAGCGGTTTGGCCTCTGCTCTCGGGAAACTGACCAAATTCGGCCCAAACACATAAAAGGTTCAAGAGAACGCTATTTGTTAGGACAAAAACACAATCTGCAAATTTTCGGGGTAATCCCCTTTATCAAGCTACAAAACGACACTTCAGCAAGAGTTAAACGGTGAAAAACGATGAAAAATGAGATGAAAAGCTAATGTTTCATGCAACATTCTTCCAAGCACTGGACAGGAAAACAACATAGCTCAACCAAAAACAGATAAGTGGTTTAGCTTTCCATCACATTTTTCATTATTTAACTGTTGTTTAAGTGTCGTTTTGTAGCTTGATACAAGGGATTACCCCCCAAATTTGCAGATTGTGGTTTTGTCCTAATAAATAGTGTTCTTTATAACCTTTTTATGTGTTTGGATGTTGTTTTAGAACGCTAGCAGTGATTCCTGTTTCAGAATTATTCACACACACACACACACACACACACACACACACACACACGCACGCACGCACGCACGCACGCACGCACGCACGCACGCACGCACGCACACAAATTCGATGGTTTTTTTTGGCCTTGTAAGTGTACTCCCATAATGTGTCTTATTTGTCCCTAATGTGTCAGCGTTACGTCTGGGGACACTAAACCCCCACATCATCACTGTGTCTCACTGACATCAGGGAGCCGGTGACAAAAAGCGATTCACGTGCGTGTATTGCGCAGTGAGACCAGCGGCCCTACGTCATCTGAGATTCTGCTTGGGTTCCCGTTCACTGCATTAAACAGCAACAACTTCCATACTTCCAGAGGGCAGAGACAAGACTGTTGGAGACATAAGATTTTTTGAAGATTTTTATTCTTCCTTTTTTATTTAGTCTTTTTTCACAAGTGATATTAAACTGATCTTACATTTATCATGCTAACAACATGTATCAGCAAGTTGCACCAATAGAAATTTACGTTAACCCCCCCCATCTTATTTGCAGTCAACAAACAACCATATATATACATTTGTGTCTGTATATCTTCTTGAAGTGACCAAAATGCCGTTCGGTCTGCTGAAATTTGCTTCTCGTGATACCAGAACACGAATTCCTGTAGATTTAGATATTTTTAAAAGAAAACTGGTTGTTTAAAGGAAAGTGAAAATTAGTCAATTATCTGTATGTACGAGAGAGGCACAGTACTTTCCCGTACGCGTACCACGCACTCTGTAGCCAATCAAAACGAGTGTCGCATCACACTCCTCGGTTGACGCATGTTTTGAAGAATGGAGTTGAGCAGATTATTCACACCCTTTTCGCCTCAGTTGAAATCTCTCTCTCTCTCTCTCTTTGGGCCCCCCTCTCTCTCTCTCTCTCTCTTTGGGCCCCCCCCCTGCCCCCCCCTCCCCTTCCCCCTCCATTTTTGTCAACCGTAATACCGTTGTGTTTCTTGGGTGTAGTGACCACCAACTTTGTTAGATGCGACGGTAAGTTTCTTCGGGGTATCTATTAAAGTAAAAGTCCAAGGTTTTTAAGTATGCAAAATGACCATCAAAATGATTGACAAATGAGTCACTAGTTTCAGATTTAATGGAGAAAAAATAAATAAATAATATATGTTTAACTGGGTTTTTAATCGATTTTATTTTAGGCTGGCCGAGACTACAGTCTCGGGTTCTCCATCAGTCACGTGACTTTCCCGGAAGTGACGTCAGTCTGGGAGTCAGTGCGGTTGCCATCTTAGATTCTTCAGTAAACTGTGTATGCGTGTGGTCGACAAAAAAGTTAACTATGCCGGCCTACTGTGTTGCCGCGAACTGTAACAATTCGCAGACGACCCCAGGTATAACAATGCACGAGCTCCCGCGCAATCGACACGCAGTGAGGCGAAAGTGGATTTATACAATTCAAACGAGCTGACTTTCTTGCTGCGCCGCATCACGCCCATTTGCGTAGCGAGCACTTCAGTGAGTGCGATTTCGCAAACCCCATGGAATACCGCATGGGGTTTACTTCGAAGCTGACACGATGTTCCGGTACTCTTTTAAAATCCTGCCTGACAGGCTCAATCTGATACGGCTGTATCCTTGTGGGTCTCTCGGGCAAAGTATCAGTTTCGTCTTCGGAGCTCGAGCTGGCCATTTTGCAGCGACTCCCAGAGTGACGTAGTAGGCATATGGTCACATGATTCGGGCGTCATGGCGACGCTTTTGGTACGGCAGAAAATGCCTTTTTTCGTGCATTTATAACCCTCAGATCACAGTTTCACCTACATCATCGTTCTCAGCAAGCTTTAACGGAAATCGTGTCGAAAATCACCCCTAACCTTGGACTTGTCCTTTAAGCGTCGACCTTTGTTGTGCTTTCTTGCCTGAAGGTAACGGGGTTGGAAGCGGACATATGGGACGTTGCATGTGTGTCGCGGGTTGACACTGTGGCGGACAATGCCTTTCAAACCGACTGGCATGACATCACCACACATGCCTATACGTGTGGAGAGAAGCTAGCTGCCTATAGCTCAGACGTGTGGAAAAGTCACAGCTAAAGCCTCTTCAGCATTTCTTTAAAAAAAATTTTATTAAAAAAATCAATGAGCGGTAGGAGGTGTTATGCGAAGATTAGACCAGAACCGGATTAAGTCTGTGTACGGTGGAACATGGGGAAAAGCCATCTGAGAGACCTTTCAACGTTGAGACCAGTTTTTTGGTATCCTTTCTTTTTATCCCTCTTTGCTGCTCTTTGGGAAGTGAACCAGTCTGAGCAAAACGTTCCCGGAAGTGGGGTTCGGGTTGGGGGCGGGAAGAGGATATGGCTTCGGGGCTTAAGGCACGTTGCCATGGCCACAAGGCCGTCGGAGAGGTACAGTGAGTAGGAGGGTGAGTGGTTGGTGGGGGTGGGGGTGGAGAAGGTGGGAGGGTGGGGGGGGGCAGTCAACTAAGACAAATTGTAATGAACGGAATAGCTTACACACGAAGACTACAAGCTCATCATGGCCTGATCGTGATATTCACTAACAAAGGATCTGACTGGTTGTGCAGATGTACCCTTTCAAAATAGAGTCCCACTCCAGGAAGATATCGCTTTGTTTTTCATTGTTTCAGAACTATTGATACTCTCTGATAAAGCCACCATAAAAAAAAAAACAAACAAACAAACAAACATTACATTGTTTTGCTGCTATTATTGTTTACTTGCATGTTCTGTTGTGATCAACGAAGAAGACCCAGAAGTTAAAACCTTCTAACGCTCATCTAGTGCGAGGAATCCCTGTGTAATATATGGCACAAAGTACAAGGCGCTGCCGCCAGTTCTCGATGTGCACGTGCACAGTGTTGGATGGAAAAATCGATTCACGCTTCCGCCTGCACTCCTGCAATTCCTCTTTCTTTCCCCTTCTCCATTTACCTCCTTCCTTTGATGACCCTCCCCCTCCACCCCACCCCCCTCTTTCTCTACCCCATCTCTCTCTACCCCATCTCTTCTCCCCCCCCCACCCCCCACCCCCCACCCCATTTTTTTCTGCCTAATCCTCTCGCTTTTTCTGTCTTGTCATTTTTTTAGTTTTTCTGCAAACGGTCCATTCTCTTGTTTGTTTGTTTGTTTTTATAAATATATTTGATATGTAACAATACATTAACAACAGAACAGTTGGGCCGTGCAACAAGCAAAATTACTTATATAAGTACGGCCCGAATCTTACATAAATGGCGTCATAAACAACGGTCCATTCTCTCCACTGTTCGCCCTGAAATTCGCCTACATTTCTCGTTACGGGGTGGGCTTTTTCTTATGGCTCTTATTGAGCAGCTAGGAGATGATAGTTGGTAGGAAGTATGTGCAGCTTGCTGCCATATGGCACTGGTATTTGCCAATACGCATTTATGTACTGAATAAATTGTATAATCATGTTTGT
>JABMCL010001506.1:837500-847500 GCA_018857735.1 Alviniconcha marisindica
ATTTGTTATCCGACTGTTCCGCGGTCGACCTGTGTCTCGTCGTTGGATTACACACACACACGGATGCTTCAATGATCAATGGAAACCTTTTGTCATTGATAAGAGACCACTCCTAACCAACAGCACATCCAGATTATGTTATAGCCCTCTTTCCAGTTTTTCAGCTGTGCTCATCTTTTTGAGTGAACATTTGATAAATACCCTCGCTAATCTTTGCTTCGACCTATTAAAATAAAAAAAGAAAGAAAGAAAAGAAAATAATCTCTAATCAAGTATGTTTACGTCATATTTACCATTCCCATGGCTATCTGTCGAGCGAAAGAGAGCAGTTTGGTCTGAGATACGGTCTGTTGGTCGCCACCAGAAAAGAGAGCACCTGGCAACACACAATCGTGGGTCATTAGCTGGGTGATCAGCTGAAAAAGAACACACAATCGTGGGTCATTAGCTGGGCCAATAGCTGAAAACGACACACAATCGTGGGTCATTAGCTGGGTGATCAGCTGAAAACCACACACAATCGCGGGTCGTTAACTGGGTGAACAGCTGCAAACCACACACAATCGTGGGTCAATAGCTGGGTCAACAGCTGCAAACCACACACAGTCGTGGGTCACTAGTTCGGTCATCAGCTGGAAACAATGCACAATCGTGAGTCATAAACATGGTCAACAGCTGGAAATCACGCACATGCTTAGCTGGGTCACCAATTGGATAACACGCAGTCGTGGGTCATTAGCTGGGTCAACAGATGGAAAAACAGTCGTTGGCCATTAGCTGGATTACCAGCTGGAAACAACACACACACTCATGGGTCCTTAAACGGGTCCCCAGCGGGAAACAAGACAATTTCATGGGTCATTAGCTGGGTCACCAGCTTGAAATAGCACATAATCGTGCTTCATTATCTGGGTAACAGCTGGAAACAACACATTCTTGTGGGTCACTGGGTGGATCACCACCTGGAAAAGCACAGCATCATAGGTCATTAGGCGGGTCATCAGCAGTAAACAACTCAATCACCAGTCATTAGACGGGTCATCAGCAGTAAACAACTTAATCACGATCGAGTCATTAGACGGGTCATCAGCAGTATACAACTTAATCACCAGTCATTAGACGGGTCATCAGCAGCAAACAACTTAATGACGAGTAAGTAGCTGGGTGACCAGCTTGAAACAAACACAATCGTGCGACATCATCTAGAAAGAAAGAAAACCCCACCCCTGCGTAGCGAGCTGGAAACAACACGATCGTGAGCCAGTAATTGTATCATGACATAGAAAACAACACAAAACCAAGGGTATTTAACGGTCGAGCAAACAACGGCCTAGCAAAACAACAACAACAAAAACAAAAACAAAAAATCATGGGTCACTGTTAGGGTCAATAATACCTCCACCCCCAACCCACACGAAAACATGGACCATTTTCAGGGTCAGCAATCCTCCCCCCACCAACCCCCACCACCTCACTGCCCCCAACGAATTTATTATAAGTCTGCAACGGCCACACACAGTTTCACAGAACTCAGGAGCTGTGTGAAAGTCGAGGTGGCCGTCCTGGGCTCCCGTCCCTAATAAGCCTACGGTTTCTGTGGACGTAAAGCAACACTCAGGCAAAACAGTTTCACAAAGCCAACTAAAATACGTGTGGTCGTTGCACTCACTGCTGTTGTCGCTGCCGTCGGTGGATACGGTCTCGCCTTGGCTGGAAACGCCTCCCACGGCTCCGTACAGCTCGTCCATCAACAGCGAGGACATCTCTGAGACAGTCAGCAGGGTACTGAGAAAATTGATCTGAACTCGACTGAGAGAGAACTCAAAAGCTTTATTTTTCAAGAATTGCAATTTAGCTTCATTTAGACCTGTCTAACAACGCGCGCGCGCGCGCACACACACACACACACACACACACACACACACACACACACACACACACACACACACACGCACGCACGACGCCATACCACACACACACACACACACACACACACCACACACACACCACACACACACTCACACACACACACACACACACACACACACACACACACACACACACACACACACACACACACACACACACACACACACACACACACACACACACACACACACACACACCTGTACCTCGAGCTTTGTGCGAAGTGGAGGTCTTGCTAGCGTGTTCGCGCGCGTGCTCACACGTACCTCGAATCTTGTGTGAGTTGGAGCTCTTGCTGGCGTAGCTGATGCCACTGTCGCCCGAGTTGAGCTGACTCCTGCGTCCCGAGCTGGTGGAGGTCTGCGCGCTTCTGCTGTTCTCCCGGGATGTCTGGAGGGTAATTACAGTTAGTTGGCTCTTAGATTCTAACGTCACGTCAACCGCACAGGGTCACCTCAGAAGGAACAAACACTGCTTGAAACCAGACATTTGAGAAACCGCAGCAGGGCGGACTTAGGTGGGATCGGGGCGGGGTAGCTCAGTTGGCGGAGCGTTGGGCCGAAAAGGCAGGCGCAAAACTAACGTGGGTTCGAGTCTCCCGTGCGGCAAGGGATTTTTCTCCCAGAGTCATCTTTCAGTGCAGACTCTCCTACAGTGTCTGGACAACCCACGTGTGCAATCGCACGCACCAATATTTATGCCCACGTTACAAATCCCAAACACTGGCAGCCATACCGTTGTTTGGACACAAGATACTATTGCACACATTGGTAGGAATGGGTAGCGCTGCTCTTGCGGCTGCTGTGCTTTGCAGCGAATTACTGAAACAATAAATGTTATTCGAAAAAGGTTAAAATGTGTGGTCACGTTACACATGACTTTGGTTTGAAGAGGACTGAGGAAAATGCAACTGAATGAGCTGGGAAGTTAGAACTTAGGAGGACAGAATCCCTGACAGTAAACAAAGCAAAAGTAAGTAAGTTGGTGTTTTACGCCCAGTCAACCGGTACGGTTATATCAGGGCGATAAACGAAGCAACAAACAAACAGACAAACAACAACAAACTAATAGGAATAATACTGGACAATTTGCGTCCCTAACACACAGACGCTGATGCGTGCGATTATACACGGGGGCTGCGCGCACACCGTGACACAATCTGAACCGGAAGCTGACTCTGAGAGAAAAAATCCCTTGCCGCACCGGGGACTCGAACCCGCGTCAGTATTGCGCCTGGCTATTCAGTCGGACGCTTTAACACCTGAGCTATCCCCGCCTGATATGACCTTCGTTTTCGACTCGGTTTTAAACACACCCTTCCTTCGAGACGACCCTAAAAATCAAGCGGAAGTGATGTCAAAAGACGGGTGCTCAGTGGTCAAGGGTTCATTTACGTACAAGTCCCGGCTTGACTTGGGCTATGTCCCAACACAATGACACCAGCAAGAACGCGAGGCAACATTAAAATTCTGTCATGCGATGCATAGTTAGCTGGGGACTATCTTCAGCCATTGTATTTTACTTGCACAGCAGCATCCACCCTCCAGAAATGGAGACAAATGCTCTGAAGACGGTGCGTGGCTGCCCATTTGGCCGGGCAATTAAAACTGCCCAGATCTCTAAACTTATGGAAGGCATTTGTCAAAGCACAGACGCATTTACCGGGTGACCGCGTGAGTTTTCACCTAATGTGGTACCCACAACAACAACAAAACAAGATGAGATGTAAGTATGAAGGGAAGCTTCTTGATTTTTTTTTTTTTAATGCGGTCTTAAAAGAGATGGCCCCTCATCAGGATAGGCTTTCATCGGGGGTCCCATGGTACTAACAGACATCATCATCGTCGTCGTCGTCGTCATCATCATCATCATCGTCGTCGTCGTCGTCGTCGTCATCATCGTCACCTTTTTCCGGTGGTTTCTGAGGAAGGTCCTGAGGTCGCCCATGGGACAGTAGTGCATGACGAGGCATGGCCTGTGGGAGCACGCAACGCACGCTATGATGGACACAATGTTCTGATGCTGGCCCAGCTGTTTCATGGCCTCGATCTCCAGCAGTAGGTTTCGTCGTTCGTCAGGCGTGGCATGCTCTGCGACAACAAAGATGAAAAGACAGGTAATAAACAAAGAAGTATTAAATAAACAGAGAGAGAGAGAGAGAGAGAGAGAGAGAGAGAGAGAGAGAGAGAGAGAGAGAGAGAGACAGACAGACAGACAGACAGACAGACAGACAGACAGACAGACAGACAGAGACTGAGACAGAGAGACGGGACAGAGAGAGAGAGAGAAGAGAGAGAGACACAGAGAGAGGCAGGACACAACACGCTTCAAGCCTCGCTTTCCGGCACCCTTCCTCCAAGCTCTGCCGTAATTGGTTACGCTACTGACGGGGCACTTCTATGTGTCCGCGCATCTGTCCATCGAAACTGCCTCGCCGAAACTGCGCGAAATTGCTTATTATAATACGCCTCAAGCTGTCAGCGCCATCAGTAAGATTTGCGAGAAGTCTGAGAAACAAAACTGTGGAAGCAACACAGCGGCAGAGAGAGAGAGAGAGGAGAGAGAGAGAGAGAGAGAGAGAGAGAGAGAGAGAGAGAGAGAGAGAGAGAACTCGAACTCGAAAACTTTATTTTACAAGGATTGTAGTTTAGGTTCATTCAAAAACCTGTCTAACAACTAGAGAGAGAGAGAGAGAGAGAGAGAGAGAGAGAGAGAGAGAGAGAGAGAGAAAACAAACTTTAATAGACCTACTCAAGGATAGCACCATCAGGTCCATTTGGATCTCCCTAACTGCCAGTACTTGCTATACTACAAACATATGGAAGCTCGAACAGACAATAGATTAATGCAGTTTTACCTCCAAATACGCAAATTTGAGCGAGCGAGCAAGATAAGATAAATTCTTTATTTGCGAGGGTAATAGATATGCTTTTTTACATCCATCCCTGGCCCAAACAAGGGACTACTCTAGATCTAATTAAGTACACATTTTCTAATCTACGACACACCGGTACAAGCGAGAGAGAAGGTGGGGAGAGAGAGTGGGAGAGAGAAGGGGGGGGGGGGGAGGAGGGAGAGAGTGGGAGAGAGGGGGGGGGGGGGGGGAGGGGAGGGGGGGACGATGGAAAGGGTGTCGGGGGCAGGAAACAGACAGAGGAAGTGTTTTAAGTAGGCCGTTGGTTCACTCAAAGTGGAGGTAATTGCACACAACAATTATGTGCACATAAACATTACCGTACGCTGACGGTGTTTTTTGAGTTTCGAAAGAGTGCACACAGAGGCTACATACGCAATTAGTGTGCGGGAAATACTTACAATTTTAGTGTTGTACACGTTATTTTTCATTGTGTAAGCAGCAAAACCTAATGGAATAACCTTACATGTTCCAACAGCAGAAAGGCGGTTCTGAAACTTAGTACTGGAAGCGTATCTGAGAGATGTTCTGGGTGTGTACAGTTCTTTTTCTGTGGCAGAAAGGGACTGACTGGGTGTGTACAGTTCTTTAATTTCTCTGTGGCAGAGAGAGACTGACTGGCTGTGTACTGCTCTTTAATTTCTCTGTGGCAGAGAGAGACTGACTGGATGTGTACAGTTCTTTAATTTCTCTGTGGCAGAGAGAAAAGGACTGACTGGGTGTGTACAGTTCTTTAATTTCTCTGTGGCAGAGAGAGACTGACTGGGTGTGTACAGTTCTTTAATTTCTCTGTGGCAGAGAGAGACTGACTGGGTGTGTACAGTTCTTTAATTTCTCTGTGGCAGAGAGAGACGGACAGGTACACTGACTAAAACAGTCAGCGTATCCGAAAATGCCGTAGGGAACTGCGAGGGTGAGGGTGAGGGCGGGGGACGGGGGTGGGGTGTGGTGGGGTGGGGGCGATGGGGAGGGGAATGCGACGAGGTCGCGGGTATCCGGTCCTACAGGGCCTACTCGCCCTAGGCGACTTCTTTCACAATGCCAAACATCGGCCACCTTTTAGTACAACAATAATTCATTTATTTACCTTTGCTTCTTTTCTTTCTTGAGTGTGTGTGTGTGTGTGTGTGTGTGTGTGTGTGTGTGTGTGTGTGTGTGTGTGTGTGTGTGTGTGTGTGTTGCTTTTGTTTTGAGACTTTGCGTTGTGTTTGATTTGAAGAATGTGTGGCGCAAGGGCGCGCTTGCATGAGTGCGAGCGTGAGTGTGTGCGTGCGTTCGTGTTTGTGTGTATGTGCGTGCGTATGCGGTGTGCGTATGCGGTGTGTGTGTGTGTGTGTGTGTGTGTGTGTGTGTGTGTGTGTGTGTGTGTGTGTGTGTGTGTGTGTGTGTGTGTGTGTGCGCGTATGTGTGTGTGCGCGAGCGTGTGGTGTGTGTGTGTGTGTGTACGTGTGTGTGCGTGCATGCGCGAACGCGTGCGTGCGTGTGTTTATGTGTGTGCGCGCGCGCACCCGCGTGCGTGTGTATGTGTACGAGGGTAAGTGTGTGCGTGTTGAAAACCAGTCCCTGTCGACCCAGCAACAACCCCTACAACGAAACAAACACGAACGAACGAGTATCTCAGAATCTCGCTCTTCTTATCAAACGTAACAGAAATAGAAGTCCAACGCTTTCATTTGTCAGCTTCAAAGCATCTCTCTTCTCGCACTCGGCTGGTAGATGCTCAGACCCAGTCCCTGTTGATCCAACTGTAACACCCCGACAGCAAAACCAACACGAGCGAAACGAGCATGTCATCTTCACTCCATCTCGTTGTTCGCACTTGCCCTTCATCTTCTCACACTTCCATCGCCCAAAACATCCCACTCTAATTCGCCGCAACCTACACACGTCATATGAAATTGCCGGGGGGAATGTGCCTGCGCATGTGTGTGTGTGTGTGTGTGTGTGTGTGTGTGTGTGTGTGTGTGTGTGTGTTGGTGTGTGTGGTGTGTTGTGTGTGTGTGTGTGTGTGTGTGTGTGTGTGTGTGTGTGTGTGTGTGTGTGTGTGTGGTGGTGGTGTGGTGTGTGTGTGGTGCGTGTGTGTGGTGTGTGTGTGTGTGTGTTGTGTGTGTGTGTGGTGTGTGTGTGTGTGTGTGTGGTGTGCGTGTGTGGTGTGTGTGTGTGTGTGTGTGTGTGGTGTGTGGCGTGCGTGTGGTGGGGGTGTGTGTGTGTGTGTGTGTGTGTGTGTGTGTGTGTGTGTGTGTGTGTGTGTGTGTGTGGTGGTGTGTGTGGTGTGTGTGTGTGTGGTGTGTGTGTGTGTGGTGTGTGTGTGTGTGTGTGTGTGGTGTGTGTGTGTGTGTGTGTGTTCGAGCGTGTGGTGTGTGTGTGTGTACGTCTGTGTGTGCGTGCATGCGCGAACGTGTGCGTGCGTGTGTACGTGCGTCCTAACAACACAGGGCCTATCTCTCTCCATCGTAAAATGCTCACCTAGAAAACATATTACATGGAGTCCCCTACACCCATCCCCGCTACCTAGTAAGTATATTACCCGTTCTCACCGAATGAGTCTCAACTCGCAGCCGTCTTACTGTGCTAGATTGCTTAATGAAAACTTCAAACTCCGTTTTCTGAAAATGGCCGCTACCCCTCATCCTGCCTTCAACAGCTCTTAGCATCCAGTTAAAAAAGAAAAGGAAAAAAAAAGCTAATTATCCGTGTCTGATCACCGAGACAACTAACAGACTTTGAAGGACCCCCCCCCCCCCCCGACCCCCCCCACCCCCCACACACCCCACACACACCAAACACACACACACACACACACACACACACGCACGCACGCACGCACGCACGCACGCACACGCACACGCACGCACGCACACGCACGCACACACACACACACACACACACACACACACAAAGAAAGAAACAAACAAACAAAAAACAGCGGAATCGGGTTTGATGTGAGTGCAACACCGAGACATCGGTAACGCCGAGAGAAGAGAGGCGAGCGAGTGAATGATTGTGTAGATCCTAGCGCCGGAGTGTTCCTGCACAGCCTTCATGCGCACACTCTGTTCAGCCTGGAATAATAGATGACGACCATAATACCCCCACCCCTCCTCCCCCCTCCCCCCACACACACACACACCCCAATCCCCGGCCGCCCCGAAAGAGCAAGGACAACGAACGACCTTGAACGCAATTTAAAGCCGGTTCCGAAGAAACAGCTAAGGACGTGCCAACAAAACTCCAGCAAGATTTTCTTTTTAATTTTTTAAAAATGGTTTTATGGGCAGGCACTGACGCAGTGCGGAGGTGGTGAAAGCTAGCGGCGTGTTTACCGATCATCTGCTGACAACTCGCGCAGCACGCCGTGGGTTTTCAACATGGCCATTAACAGCATCATGACATCATGACTCCAGCACGTCATTGTCTCGGCTCTTTTGTGAAGACTCAACCCCCCACCCCCCACCACCCCAGCCCTCGCCTCGCCCACCAACCCCCACCCAGTGTTTCTATTTTGATCATGGATTATGTCAAATTTGTAATTAAACTCATATTAATTATATATAGTATAATTAGTATGAGCTTAATTACAAATTAATATATATTTGTAATTAAGCTCATATACATATGTAAGTGTAATGTAACAATAAGTGTTGATTCTATCTGCCTATCTACCTATATATATATATATATATATATATATATATATATATATATATATATATATATATATATATATATATATTTTGGGTGAAATGAGAATTTTCTTCTTAGATATGATATTTTTACCTTACAACATAACAATACTTTATTGATCTTAAAAAGGAAATTCGGTTGTTATCCCTTTGGACAACAACAATTCTTTTGACCAAAACAAATAAACAAAAAGTACGTAAATACACAAACAGTTTCTCTCACATCAATGCACTTCTCGGTCACACTAATACTGTCCCATCCTTAATTCAACTCAAGTAAAAACTACAACTGGAGAACAGCAACAACAACAACAAAAGAGACCACTAGTCAATTTGACTGGATATCAACCAACAATGTAACAGCTGAAAATTAATGACCTACACTCTTTTCTCGTGAAAGAACTCGTATTACTCAAGTAAGTTTCTTTCAAAAATGCATGGTCTCGTAGAGAAGTTAAGCGAACCAAAACTATTCTTTTTTACCCTGTCAATTTTTTATTTATTTTTGCTGTAATGTAGCAATATGTGTTCACTATGAGAACTTTGCACCACATGAACAAACACGAACAGTCAGAAATAAAGCAGAAGTAAGCAAGCATGCAAGCAAGAGTGAGTGAGTCGGTAAGTAAGTAACTGATTTTGAAAGCCCGGACAATGTTGAAACAAATTATATTACAACACCAAACACTACTTCATAAAATCGATAAAACGAACAAAACAAAAAAATCAAACAATCCAAAAAATGCTAAAATGCTAAGTTTATCAAAATTCAACCAATTACAATTTTTAAAAAAATTAAAGAAGAGTTTCACTGTTAAAAAATAGAAGATATAACCCAGAGAAATACATCTGGACCACATCCACAAAGAATTTCCTTTGAAAAATCCGTCTCTAAAACCAATCAAACCTGACCAGTACAACAAAACGTGTTCTGAAAATAGCGACCCGCTGCACGGAATACAAAACAATGGTTGTTGTCCTTCCAACAAGAGGTAATGTATTAATGGAAAATACGCGGTCGGGACAGAACAGTTTGATTGTTTTTTTCGCTTCTGTTGTTGCAACAGAAGCGGGGAAAAAACAAACTGTTCTGTCCCGACAGGATGAATTTGTTTTTATATTTTGGGGGCTGATCTGGTGCAATTTGTTTAAAGGGATAGCTAGTCCACTCATTTACTAAAGTTCAGCGATGAATTGTTCAAACGGGGTTTCCTTTCAGAGAAAGGGATGCATGCAATGTCAATTTATAAAGAGCGCAAAACAGCTTCCACATTCACGGAACGGTATAATAGGGATTGTCTTCATCGTAGACGTCGCGGTCTAGGGCATCCTTAAAGGACAAGTCCAAAGTTTGGGGTGATTTTGACACGATTTCCGTTGAAGTTCGCTGAAAACAAGAATGTAGGCGAAATTGTGATCTGAGGGTTCTAAATGCACGAAAACAGGCATTTTCTGTCGTACCGAAAGCGTCGCCATG
>JABMCL010001506.1:855000-860000 GCA_018857735.1 Alviniconcha marisindica
AATAGAGTATAGTGAACAGGGGACTGTAGTATGTTTTGTGCTAGAGTGGTGGAATAGTTCAATACACAAAATGCAAGCAAGTTGTGCTACCTGGATCGGCGCTGTCGTAGTATTCGGCGTAACCATTTCCTGAAAAGAAGAAGAAGAACAAAAATGGTAACGAAAGTTCCTCCTTTCTTTGTAAGAAAAACAAAACAAAAACTAGTCACATAAATGAACACACCCCGATGACAAATGTTGAGTTTATCCACTCATGCAGTCTGGAACACATGTCAGTTACGATTACACGATTGTCAAAGATTGTATTACAAATGTAACTTACGATTATACGATTGTCAAAGATTGTATTACAAACGTAACTTACGACTATACGATTGTCAAAGATTGTATTACAAACGTAACTTACGACTATACGATTGTCAAAGATTGTATTACAAACGTAACTTACGAGTATAAGATTGTGAAAGATCACAGGCCCATTGGGTCACCGATTCCACGAAAATCAAAGTCGTTCATGAAAACGTAGTGCTAGAAATGTGTGATGCCGAACAACTTAGGATGGTGCTGAACATGCACTCAATACAGAAGAAGAGCATACCCAATGCGAAGCTGGAAACGTACCCAGTCAATGGGGTGCTGAGCAACATCTGCCATGTCACGCTGAGCATGTCCATAATGCGCCCCTGAAGCTGTCACGTACCACGGGTAACAACGAACACCTACCCAATCAAGCTGGGCGGGCACCTGCTGCGACGCTGAACGCGTGTTCAAGGTGACGCTAAACACGTACCCAGGGTGGCCCGGAACATGTACCCAGGGTAACACTGAACACGTACCCAGGTTAACTCTCAACATGTACCCAAGGTAACGCTGAACTATTATCCAGCATGATTTTGTAGACGTACCCAGTGTGGTGATGAGCAAGTACGCGGGGTGATGCTGAAGACGTACTAAGGGTGATGCTGAACCCGTACCCATGGTGATGCTGAACATGTACCGGGGAGGGGTCCTTAACACGTACCCAGGGGGACAAGGAACATGTACCCAAGGTGACGCTGAACAAGTACTCAGGGTGACTTGAAGACACACTCAGAGTGACGCTGAACACGTACCAAGTGTGACGCTGACCATGTACCCAGGATGACGCTGAACACGTACCCGGTGAGATGCTGAACACGTACCCATGATGACGTTGAACTCGCACCAAGTCTGATACTGAACATGTATCCAGGGTGACGCTGAACACGTACCCGGTGCAATGTTGCATACATACCCAAGATATCGTTGAAAGCGAACCCAGTGTGATGCCGAACACGTACCCAGGGTGACACTGAACACGTACCCAGTGTGATGCAGACCACGTATCCAGTGTGATGCTGAACACGTACCCAGTGTGTGGCTGAACACTTACCCAGTGTGATGCAGAACACGTACCCAGTGTGATGCAGAACACGTACCCAGTGTGATGCAGAAAACGTATCCAGTGTGTGGCTGAACACGTATACAGTGTGTGGCTGAAAGCTTACCCAGTGTAATGTAGAACGCGTACCCAGTGTGATGCGGAACACGTACCCAGTGTGATGCTGAACACGTACCAAGTGTGATGCTGAACACGTACCATGTGTGATGCAGAAAACGTCCCAGTGTGTGGCTGAACACGTATACAGTGTGTGGCTGAAAGCTTACCCAGTGTAATGTAGAACGCGTACCCAGTGTGATGCTGAACACGTACCAAGTGTGATGCTGAACACGTACCAAGTGTGATGCAGAACACGCATAGAGTGTGATGCAGAACACGCACGCAGTGTGATACTGAACACGTACCCAGGGTGATGCTGACGGTGACCTCTTCACTGCGGCCTCCCCGGGACTGGGCCCGCATGGTCACCTCGTAGATGCCGTCCCAGTGGCACTTGCGCAGCGTGTAGTTGGTGGCCGACTGCAGGGTTGGTGGTTTGAACACAGTCACACCAGTGGCGTTGTTAGCTTCAGCCCGCCACACACGCACGCACGCACGCACGCGCGTGCGCGCGCACACACACACACACACACACACACACACACACACACACACACACACACACACACACTCACGCACGCACGCACGCACGCACGCACGCACGCACGCACGCACGCACGCACGCACGCACGCACGCACACATACAGACACACACGCATACACACAGATACACACACATACACAGATACACACACACATATATACACACATACACACACACAGCACACACACACACACAACACACACAACACACACACACACACACACACACACACACACAGCACACCACACACACACACACACACACACACACACACACACACACAACACACACACAAGCCAACAAGCATGGACACTATAGGGAAGAAGAAGAAGAAGAAGAAGAAGAAAAAGAATAGTCCCTTAACGGTGATGTTGGACATTAGGGAAGAAGAAGAAGAAAAGTCCGTTGCTCACGGCCGGCAAGTAGACGGTTCCCCGGTGTGGCTGGATGACGTCAGCGTTGTGCATATCCGGGGCCTTGCGGAAGGAGAGGCTGTAGTTGCTGACGAAGTTCCGGTAGCGTCTGTAGCGGGGTGGGTCCCAGGAGACAAGGACGTCACATACCTGCTGCTCTGACCCGTTCAACAGGTAGGGCGGTGACACGGACAGCTTCAAGTTGGCCGGCTTTTCGGGAGCTGCAACACGTTGTTGTTGTCGTCGTTGATGATGGTGGTGATACACTTGATCTTACAACGCTCAGTCAAACTGCCAAGATGATATTATCAAGGCTTGATGAAATTTTCGCTCGTAGGCTATTTGCAAACTGAAATGCCGTTATGCTTATTGTAGTCTTCCAGTAATCGTAGTCTTCCAGTAATCAGCAATTTGAAACCACAGGAACGGCTCTTTGCAAATAGTGTAACAACAACGATAATAATAAGAAAATCTTCAGGGAGTCTGCCGTACGTCTCAAAGTGCTGAACAACACAAAACTAATGCATGTGCATCGAGCAATAGATTTGGAAATATTCAACATGAAATTAACAGATTACGTGTGCATCAGCCACGCTATAATGAATGGCTTTGTTAAAGACAGGGAGAAAGAAAACAACAACAACATTATATGAGGCTGACATGCTGGTACCGTCGGCTATTCCGCCTGATTTATCGACACCAGATTAACCCTTTCCAAGCCAAAGAATATTTGCTACAGATTCGATCACTTCGAAGAAGAGTCTGGCACACACGTTACGCCAATGAAACAACCTTTTCAGATTTTTTTATTTTTTTTTTTAAAAAGACGCATGGCTCTCCTGAGCATGCATGAACAGACAGAATTCCAGCAGGACGCGTCCTGTGACGTCTTTGTGCCACATGGGAAAACACTTCGCCATGAACGTCATATGATGTCCCGAGGCAAAAGTTTTGCCATGAACGTCACATGATGTTCCGAGCAAAAACACGTTCGCCAAAGAAAAATTTTCAATATAAAAATAATGGTCTCCGGAGGAAAACGAATTTCCAGAACGGGCCTGTGATTTGTGCCACATGGGAAAACACTTCGCCATGAACGTCATATGATGTCCCGAGGCAAACGTTTTGCCATGAACGTCACATGATGTTCCGAGCAAAAACACATCGCCATGAACGTCATATATATAATGTACCGAGGAAAACGTTTTGCCATGAACGTCACGTGATGTCCCGAAGGCAGAGAAAGGGTTACAGAGAAACAGTATATACGAGCACGTGTCTAGCGCCTCATCTCCAGATGAGCCCTAAGCGCTTCATAAAGGCAACGAGAGCACCATTTCCTGCTTCAAAGCAGACCCACTGCGCTCTAGTCGTATGCCACTCTGAACGAGTGACTCGCTTAATTACTCAGCGCGCACTGAATATCCACCGAAGTTGTTACAGCGTTGTTTGACTGCTATATGGCTGGTGTAACGTGAAACTGCTGCCGTCTCGGCGCACGTTCTGTGCACACCATATAACCATGCACCAGTTCACGGTGTCACTTTATTCGAAGCCGATGCGTATGGTGCCTGTAATTTTAGCTGTCTCCTTCCACCTGCACTTTTGGCAAAACGACAGGGATCTTTTACGTACTACTGAGGTAACACAGGGGTGGAAAGGATACCGAAATAAGAGTCAGCACAGAAAACTAACCTTGGAAAAGACATTTCTCCCGCAGCTCCTGCGGGGGACTCGAACCTGGACCTTTCGATCGTGAGTCCGGCGCTCTAACCACTGAGCTATCCCCGCTCCCCAAAATAATGTGCCCCAGAGAGGCGAGCATGCAGTTACATACGGCAGATGTTGTAGTCGTAGTCCGTGGCCTCTAGGCAGCTGTCCAGCGTGTGGAAGGTGATGTTGGCCGGGTCACTGTACATCAGGAAATGCTCGTCCGAATTGTACACCTGGATCGTGTAGTTGGAGTTGAACGTCAGGTGCCGGAGCTCGTACTTCAGCTGGCCCCAATACTGCACAGTCATCATCATCATCATCATCATCATCATCATTCGTCGTCGTCACCACCAATATCATCGTCGCCGCCTTTAATATCACTAATATTATCACTACCACTACAACCATCAAAACAATGATCATTTTCACACCGCCAATTTTTGCTATACACACGCTCACACACACACACACACACACACACACACACACACACACACACACACACACCACACACCACACACGACACACACCTCTCTCTCTCTACACACTCTACACACAGCACAACGCACCACCACCACACACACCACACACACACACCAACACAAACACACACACACACCACACACACACACACACACACACACACACACTCACACACCAACACAACACACACCACACACGCACACACACACACACGCACACACACACACACCAGCACGCACGCACGCACGCACGCACGCACGCACGCACACACACACACACACACACACACACACACACACACACTTCATACAAGAAATAGCAATGAACA
>JABMCL010001506.1:865000-877500 GCA_018857735.1 Alviniconcha marisindica
CAGTGCGCAATAAGGTAGTTGTGCATGTTAAAGACCCAATGAAAACCTTTCGATAAGACATGGCCAAATAACTCGTGGCATACAAACACTCGGATACCGTATAGTATTGCTCATATTCATCAAAATAATGATTGTGGAGACTCCTAATAGAAGAAGAAGAAGAAGAAGAAGAAGAAGAAGAAGAAGAAGAGGAGGAGGAGGAGGAGGACAAGCAGAAGAAGAAGAAGAAGAAGAAGAAGAAGACGAAGAAACGTTCATATCCGGAACAACAACAAAACGACTTTATTGCCCAGTGACAAATAAGAAATGCCCAAGGAACCAGTAAACTAAATATACTCGCACACGTCTTCGTGCTAACCTAATTGAGCGTACGTCGTAAACCTGCAACAGTAGCTCTGTCAAGTCCGCTACAATCAGATCAACCTTGCCATCGATACCTTGGGGAACCAGTAATGCGCTCCGCTCCGTCTCTCAGAATTGAGACTGCCAGCTGCTGCCTCTGAAATAGCTCCAATATTCGTCCGCTGACAACGGTGTCTTGTATGTAGTCCTTTTCCGGTCATTGCCTGCAGTTGTCCCTATTTTATGCGCGTCTGTTCTCTATTTTTGCGAGCACGAAGCATTTTTCCCGGGGCCGCTGCCGTCCCCAGATTGCTTCATCGTCTTCTCTTCTACTTCTTGAGTGCATGTCCAGCTTCAACAGCTTGAAAGACTCCGACAGTTTCACTGCATGCTGGGCTATTTTAGAGTTTCTATAATCTACCGAGCTCTGAAGCAGACAACATGATCTTTAACACGCGTGTGTGATTATGTGCACACACGGGGGACCCCGGTTTACGGTCTCTCCCGAAGGACTTTTCGTAGAGTCTGCGCAGGATTTGACTCCGGAGAAATCTCAGCGGGCGCAAAGCTGAACACGTTACGGCCACCCACACAGGTGGTGACCACGCTCGGCCGTGCTTAACTTGGCGAGCACTCTCGCTCTGCGCCACCGACTCTGTCCTCCAGTTCTCACTTGGTTTAAACAAAATTTTATTCATTCATCGTAATCATAAGCTCAACAAATAAGTACAGGAAACACAAAAGCAGTGTGCTTATTTGAGTGTTACCTATAGATAAAATGATAATCACACAGACATTTACGATGGCAAGAAGGCAAATTGTTGTCAAAACGTCAGACGCAACAAAACAAACAAAGACCAAAAACGACAACTTGAAGACTTCTTAACACAGGCCCCTGTTATTCCATCCTTTGTGTAAAATGTGGTAGCTGTCTGGTTTGAAATAAACCAACCAAGACCACGAGATTAATAATTCATAAATGTCCGCAATGTACCTGCATGGGTAGATCTCATATGTTATCGAACTGAACAAACAGTTAGTGGTTAGTTAGTTAGTTAGTTAGTTGTTGGAGTTTAACGTCTCGTCAACCGCACATGGGCATCTCAGCAGCAGAAACAAATGGTCGTAAAGAACAGGTACGTCAATAACTTAGAGAACAAGTGACGCCTGTAAGGAAATTAACGGAAAACGGCTGAGGTATGACAGGTAACAAATCACCTTAATCTCAAACACGCAGGGGGAGGGGAGGGGATGCTGAGAATTTTGTTTAACCTGCTAATTTTGACCTAGAAAAAAGGCCAGTTCAAAGGTCAAGGACGAAACGCCTTTTTAATGGGCAAGGACAAAACGAAGTGCAAATGCTCAGCAAAACAAAAGACAAAAAGAGCTCCTTATTTTTAAAGCCAGGTCAAACGGTCCATTTCAGAAAACAGCCAAGGGGAAAAGCGTGAACACACATATCTTCATTCAAAGGAGTGACGATCGTAAGTCTGAGAGATTTTCTCTTCTTTTCTATAGCCGCCAGTTGTGATGTTTGTCAAACGTGTGTCTATACGTTGTTGTTGCTATTTTACATAATCATATCTATTTCTGTGTTAGGATGGTCTAAGGAACCTTTGCTGACACCCTCACCCCTTTGCGCACGTTGCGAAGAACAGTGTAGATAAAGCCGCTGGAAAAGCGTGTATTAAAAAAAAGCGATTCCAGTAGAAATAAAGCGAGTTGTTATTATAATTATTATCATTTGCAAACGCCGGATGAGAGTAGGAAGCAAATGCTCCCTAGCCTTGGTCATCGCAGCTGACTAAAGATTTCGTTGTCAACGTTAGTAGGCCTATACGTTTTCTGTCTTTACGTCTTCTCTTATTCTAGGATTTTGCAGTGAGAGTGTGGTGTTTTCTTTTGGTGTGTTTAGGAGGGGGGGGGGGGGGGGGGGAGGGGGGAGGGGGGAGGGGGGGAGGGGGGGGGGGGGGGAAGGTCATTGATTCTTGTTTTTTGTTTTGCTTTCTCCCTTCCGTCATTTCTTTTATTGCTGGCTTAATTTTTTTCTTCTGTCTTTTCTATTTTTTAATTTATAAGCTGCATGTAGAGTTTAATGAGAAAATGTGACGTGAAATGTTTACATAAACACTGATTTTTATGTCAACAAGCTGCTGGATGTTATCAAACGTGAAAGCACACACTTGCCGGCAATTTCGCCCCCCCCCCCCCCCCCCCCCCGCCTCCCCCCTTCCCCCGATCAGTTTGTTTTTAATGACGAAGACAACTTTTCATATGGCAGACCGCTTTTATTTTGCTCTAGTTTTTGATCGCTAAGAAAAGTAGCCTGGCTTTTCGCTAGCGGCAGTTTACAAATGAAATCTTTACAACCAAGGAAGCATTAGAGCAATGATCTGAAAGACCACTGATTACTGTGCAGGAAGCGCCTTCTTTGTGGTGCTCGCGCGCGCGCGCTTACACACACACACACACACACACACACACACACACCACACACACACACACTCACACAACACACACACACACACACACACACACACACACACACACACACACACACACACACACACACACACACACACACACACACACACACACAACACACACCACACACACACACACACACACACACACACACACACACACACACACACACACACACACACACACACACACACACACACACACACACACACACACACACACACACACACACACACACACACACACACACACACACACACACACACACACACACACAACACACACGCGAACACTAACATAATTTAAAAAAAGTGCATGCAACGGGAATCTGACGAGTGCGAAGGAAGAGGGCTTGAGATACAGCAGGGAGATATAGCAACGATGCTTTGAGAAGTGAAGAGAAAGAAGATGTGAAAACATGCCAGAGAAAATCAAGAAAGACGACGCTATACGAGGAAACGCTATAATAATTATAGGCTCATGTGGATTCGACACAGAAGTGAGAGGGTGACATGTCACAGAGTTCAGATCTATCTGGCCTTTACCGTCTGTCCAAAAAAATCCCACTCTGATGGCTTTGGGCAGTCGCTGACATCCGAGCAATTCTGAATCGCCATGATGAAGGTCAGAGGAACGGAAGTGGAAACGTTGGTGACGTCACGCACATTCCAGTACACTCGCACCAAGGATCTGGGAGAGGAAGTGAGGCTCTGGACATGCGTGTAGGTGCAGATGGCCGTGGGTTTGGTGACCACCAGTCGTTTAGCAGCCGGAGGCAGGCTGCGGGCAGGCACTGAAGGATGGCGCGGTATTTCTGAAACACAGCCACGCATCTCTCAGTTCTCAGGGTATTGGCAACGAGCACACCTGCTAGCATTGTAGTCTTTAAGGCAGTGGAACTGATCGTGATGAATACTCTGCTACTACTGATCGTGATGAATACTACTGCAAGTATTGAAAATGATCATGATGAATACTACTGCAAGTAGTGAAAATGATCATGATGAATACTACTGCAAATACTGAAACTGATCGTGATGAATACTACTGCTGCTACTACATGCAGTGAAACTGATCGTGATGAATACTACCGCTACTACTGCAAGTAGTGAAACTGGTCGTGATGAATACTACTGCAAGTAGTGAAACTGATCGGGATGAATACTACTGCTACTACTGCCAGTAGAGAAACTGATTGTGACGAATACTACTGCTACTACTACTACCAGTAGTGAAACAGATCGTGATGAATACTATTGCTACTACTACTGCCAGTAGTGAAACTGATTGTGATGAATATTACTGCTACTACTACCAGTAGTGAAACTGATCGCGATGAATACTATTGCTACTACTACTAGTAGTGAAACTGATTGTGATGAATACTATTGCTACTACTACTACCAGTAGTGAAACTGATCGTGATGAATACTATTGCTACTACTACCAGTAGTGAAACTGATCGTGATGAATACCATTGATACTACTACCAGTAGTGAAACTGACGTGATGAAAATACTACTGCTACTACTGCCAGTAGTGAAACTGATCGTGATGAATACTATTGCTACTACTACCAGTAGTGAAACTGATCGTGATGAATACTACTGCTACTACTACCAGTAGTGAAACTGATCGTGATGAATACTACTGTTACTACTACCAGCAATGAAACTGATCGTGACGAATACTACTGCTAATACTACCAGCAATGAAACTGATCGTGATAAATACTCTCTACCACTGCAAGTAGTGAAACTGATCGTGATGAATACAACTGCTACAACTACCAGTACTGAAACTGATCATGATGAATACTACTGCTACTACTACCAGTAACGAAACCATAGGTTGTATTTGCACGACACCTATGATTTTAGTGTATTGCCTTGAACTGAAGTAAATACAGTTTATGTACTGTGTTTTAAAAACAATTTGCTGTGATGGGTTGAAGGGGGGGGGGGGGGGGGGGGTGCATGTTCCACAAACTGACATGAAAGGAAGTTTATTTAATTATAATTATGCCTATACTTACCTGTTATGTTGTAATTTTCTATGCAGTCGAAAGGCCAATTTGAATGTTGTTCATAGACAATAAAGATTCTGTATTCTGCTTGGCACGGAAGTGTTATTGTCTCTGACATTCCCTTTTTTTCTTACAGCCCGATGTTTTTCTCGACCGACTTGATAGTGAAAGACGACCAGCAGAGGACTCGGTATACACAGTCAGTATATCTCACGGCTGCTCTTGCACTTAGCCCTCAAACGCAAACGTGTGTTGGTTTTTGAGACTGAAAATGTGTTGTTTTTTCCTCTTGTCGTTGTTTTGGTCTAACTTGAGGATATATGCTGTAATCTTGATAACTGTAAGATCAGTCTAATGTCACTTATGTGAAAAGATTTTCGAGTTCGAGTTGTCTCTATGTGTGTCTGTCTCGACAGTTGAAGAAAGTGCCTATAACGACAGTTGAAGAAAGTGACTAACGACAAACAACGTTGTTTGTCAATTTAAAAAAAATGACAGTTGAAGAAAGTGACTAACTACAGAGAACGTGACTAACGGCAGTTGAAAAAAGTGACTGTCGACAGACAGAGAACGTGACTTTAACGACAAACAAAATGACTAACGGCGGTTGAAGAAAGTGACTATGACGACAGTTGCAGAAAGTGTCTAACGACAGCCAAAGTGGCTAACGGCGATTAGAGAAAGTGACTGCCCCTGCTAGCCGAGTTTAGAGCATGCAACCACATCCCATCCCAAGCCCTGAGCCGTAACTGCTCAGCCACGACGTGATCATCTCCACAACCACTCCGGGCCAGCGCTGACTTTAATTCTCACTGTGTCGCGATCTAATCGCCATTGCACTCTGTCTCGTCAGTCTGACCGCCACTCTGTCGTGTCAGTCAGATCACGACATCATTATTGTTGGGCCCATTTGCCGCGCGGTGTGGCGGTACCGCTGGCGCCAGAGTTAAGACCCCTCTCTGCCGAGAATCCAACGCCAGTGAAAGTTTTAGCTTAACCCCTTCACTGCCATGATGTCACAATTTAAAAAAAAAAAAATTAATGGGAAATTTGAAACCCTTAGGCGAGTCTTCCTTTTCGCACTGGCGTGTGAAAGGATTTTCATCAAAGCTCAAAGCATTGACAGTAGAGGTGTCACAGGACCGGAAAATACACTCTTTGCAGGAGCGTCCATGCACCTTTCAGCCCGGAAATTTTACAGGCTGGGGCAGTGAAGGGGTTAAGCATGGAGAAGGTCATGCAGATATGTTGCTCAATATATTTGCAAACTTCGCCCACTCTCAGGAATTAAGGTCCAGTTTCGCTGGGAATCCAGATCCATTGAAAGTCTGCAGCTGGTCACAATCTGCAGCACCGCATGCTTCGCCCGCTCCAAGTCATTCTCAGGCTTGTGTCCTTTCCTTTTTCATTTTGCTGTTCATTCAACAGCATTTTCCCTTCTTCATTTTTTGAACATTTAATTGGTGTGCGAGATGAGCAGGGCTTTTTGCATGCGATTTCATCCACAAACAAGGGAATAATCAGCGCCTGAGTGATGTCACACACTGGCACAACGACAAAAACCTGAGCCGCCTACGAAAAAAATTTAAAAAAGGAAAGGAGAAGAAGAAGAGTCACTGCTACATAGTCTCAGCAGATCTAATTCAGATTTTTCCTTAAAATTTTGTTCGAATTTTTGCTCCCTCAGAGCGATGGGCATACAGGCGCACAGTTTAGGTGCAGCATTTGGAAAGTGCCCTGATCCAAAGTGTTTTTGTTTGTTTTTTGTTTGTTTCCTTGGTCAACACTGGGGATGCCAGGACGAGACTAAGCGGAAAACCGTAGATGACGCAATAGAAGATAGCGAGGTATTACTTTATTATTATTATTATTCTATTATTATTATTATTACCGCAGTAGCACGTAAAAGATCCCGGTCACTCCGCCAAAATGGCAAGTGGCAGGTTACAGCTAAATACATAATTATACACCCTACCTATGTGGCTTTGAATGAAGTGACACTGTAAACTGGTGCGTGGCTGTATGGTGTACACAGAACTTGCGCCGAGACGGCAGCAGTTTCATGTGGCACTAGCCATGCAACAACCAGAGAGCGCTATCAGTACACCACTTTCATGGATATTAAAAATACGCGCAGTAAAAGGATAGTCACTCATTCAGAATCACATGCAACATGTGCGCAGTGAGTCTGCTCGAGAGCAGAGAATAGCGCTATATAAAAGCGATGAATAATAATAATAATATTAGTTCCTGTTTCCCTATCCCTCTACAAATGCGTTGGCACGCGAGTAAATACAAGGCATATAAACTCCACCAGAGGTATATTCTCAAGCGTGAGCCGGTTTGGCCTAGCGGTAAGGCGTTAGGCTGGTAAGCGGAAGGACCTCGGTTCGATACCGCTCCGGTTCTCCTTTCTCTTCAAAAAGGTTGTGGTTTGTGGACACTGTCTTGTGACTTTGTCCATCACTTCCTACTGAAACATTAAAATGGCTCTCATCGCTGCCCATCTGAATGCTAAAGTCATTCTGGTATGACAGTGTAGCGATTGGTATATAACATCCCTCTCCCCCCCCCCCCTCCATACCCCCTCCCCCACCCCCTTCTCCCCGTCCCTAATAAGCCTTATGGTTTCTGTGGACGTTAAACTTATATTCTCAGGTCTTTGTTGTTGTGCCAGTGTGCGACGTCTTTCGACGGTTAACGAACTCCCTTGTTTGTTGATTCTGCGCAAGCACTCTGGTCCTATTTCTGCTTCAGCTGGTGACTTGACAGCTTGTGCTTCGTCCCGAATTGACCTTCGCGCCTCACCAGGATTTTAACCCTCAACAATCGATCCACCCGCTACAGAACGCTGGTAACGACAACCTTTACGCCAACCTCCCTCCTGCCACCCCCACCCCCAAAAAACAACAACAACACAAAACAAAACAAAATCCCTGTCCCTGCGTCCTTTTGCTTTATTGCACCGCTAGCGAAGTCGAATGAAAGCCGGCGATATTGAGGAACGCGGTTGATGGAGCGTGATGCCTCTCTTTATTATGTCACCTTTCCCACTGGCAGACGGGATGGGGGGGAGTGGGGGGGGGGGGGGGAGAACGCCGGGGGGGGGGGGGGGGGGAGAACGCGGGGGGGGGGGGGGGGAGGCGTGGGGATGGAGGTCGACGAGTTGCAACTGGGCCAAGGTTAGAGCTGGCAGCTGGCTGTCCCGGAGTGAGACACCGAGGGGATGATTTCTTCACCGCGCAAGTTCGGCCAGTGTTTCGCCGTTTGGACTGTGCGAACGACGATTCACCGTGACCGCACACGCATTTTCACAAATTAATATGACGGTAAATTCAGAAATCCTGAGTCAAATGAATCGACAGTTACTCTGTTCGCTATTTTCTGTCGAATGAATTCCAAAATCAACAGCTTCATTCGGGGGATTATTTTTTTTTAATCCAAAAAAACAATCCCCGCCCGCAAAAAAAAAGAGAAGAAAAAAAGAAAAAAGGAAAATTAACAAATTAACAAATTAACAAAGAAAGAAACAAACAAACAAATAAAATAAAAATAGAAAGAAACTAGTCACGCTAAAATGGGTTCTGGTTGCTCTGGCACCACCGGGAGGTCTGCCGATCGACTCCCATTTCTAGTAGCGGGCCCCCTCGGAGATATCATGGCATGTGAGAAAGAAAGAAAGAAAAAGAAAGAAACAGAAAAGAAATAACAACGAAACAAAACAAACAAACAACAACAACAGGAACACACAAAAAGAAAAAGAGCAAAAACAAACAGATACAAACAAACAAATAAAAACTGTTCTGCAAAATGGCGTGAGCAGAAAAATGAACAGACGAAGTCACAGTAAACAAGGTGCACTTGGGAATGCTCAATGAACAGCGGGCGAAATTCGATACAGTCGTCTTCCGTGATTTTCACAACACAGAGAACACACACAGACACACATTAAATATTATGAACACTCCAAAAGGCAATTACCTTTGAGTACTGTTCCCTATAAAGATGATGATGAAGACTTGTAGAGTGAAAATAGACTACGTCCACGTTGCTTAAAAATATATAAAATAAATTTAAAAAAAGGAAAGGAGAAGAAGAAGAGTCACTGCTACATAGTCTCAACAGATCTAATTCAGATTTTACCTTAAAATGTTATTCGAATTTTTGCTCCCTCAGAGCGATGGGCATACAGGTGCACAGTTTAGGTGCAGCATTTGGAAAATGCCCTGACTCCAAAGTGTTTTTTGTGGTGTTTTTTGTTTGTTTCCTTGGTCAACACTGGGGATACCAGGACGAGACTAAGCGGAAAACCGTAGATGACGCACTAGATGATAGCGAGGTATTACTTTCTTATTATTATTCTATTATTATTATTATTACCGCAGTAGCACGTAAAAGATCCCGGTCACTCCGCCAAAATGGCAGGTGGCAGGTTACAACTAAATACATATACACCCTACCTATGTGGCTTTGAATGAAGTGACACTGTAAACTGGTGCGTGGCTGTATGGTGTACACAGAACTTGCGCCGAGACGGCAGCAGTTTCATGTGGCACTAGCCATGCAACAACCGGAGAACGCTATAGTACACCACTTTCATGGATATTAAAAATACGCGCAATAAAAGGATAGTCACTCATTCAGAATCACATGCAACATGTGCGCAGTGAGTCTGCTCGAGAGCAGAGAATAGCGCTATATAAAAGCGATGAATAATAATAATAATAATAATATTAGTTCCTGTTTCCCTATCCCTCTACAAATGCGTTGGCGGTTATTATTAATGTCTTTACTTCCCAGAACGAGCCCCTCGTCCGCTTGAATTTGTGAACTCAACTGCACAATGCCACTTTGAATTCCTTTCTTTGACACCATCTTGGAAACGCCCACGGAGAACGAAACCGTTTCACGGCCAGACAAAACGCTTGACGATGACGTTCGCGCCAAGAAACGCCCGCCGGAGAATGTGCAAGCTAGTCGCTGACCTCAATTTGCACACATCTTAGCGAGGCGAACGGTCAAGCACTTCAACGATTTTTCGTTATTGTTTCAGCTCCCCGCCTCTGCAACAATCCCCCGGATTCTAATAACACTGGAGATGAATGGAGATTGCAACCTGGAGATCCCCAAGTTACTTCGCAATGACCTTTCCGAGGTACACAACGGATTGAAGTGTGTGTGTGTGTGTGTGTGTGTGTGTGTGTGTGTGTGTGTGTGTGTGTGTGTGTGTGTGTGTGTGTGTGTGTGTGTGTGTGTGTGGTGTGTGTGTGTGTGTGTGTGTGTGTGTGTGTGTGTGTGTGTGTGTGTGTGTGTGTGTGTGTGTGTGTGTGTGTGTGTGTGTGTGTGTGTGTGTGTGTGTGAGTGATTTAAAAACAAATCAGGACTGGTCTTATCATTTATATATAAAGTAAAAGTCCTAAACGTCGTTTATGTCTAAAGCTCAAACAGTCACAACGGCCATATCAAGGCGAAACACAGGCCATCAAATGACTCGAAAAGTTAGAAAGAAAAAAGAAAAAAAGTCTAATTCACTGTTCACATCTCAAGTGAATTCGTGATAGATCAGGACTGGGGAAAAAATTAAGCTGAATGAACTGAGAGGGCAAAAATCAGAGCGACATGTAAACCACTGGCAGCGGACCAGTCACGTGAAGCTACCCTCCCCACCTGCTACGAGCATAACCGGAAGAAGCTTCCATAGCTCGGAATTCTCAGTGGAGGCGGCGACTTTTGAGTTCTGTGTCCTTAGCAGACTACCGCACTTTTTCCTTGTTGTTGTCGTTTTGTTTTGTTTTTTGTTATGGTTTTGTTCTAAGCAACTCATCTTCTGGAAACACGATTAGTCCCACACGTAGCTGAGATCAAAATGAAAACTTGAAGGCAGAGATGATTGTTTTAAACCGCCCTGTAGCATTTTATGTAGAATTTACAAAATTAGTTTCACAGTGATGATTAGCCGGATGTGATGCACAAGATACCTTCAAGACACTTTCAAGTGTCACAAGTGCCCACCGCGATCTCTGTGATGCTGTATCTCGTGTGCCGCGCGCATGCGTACCTCTTATCTCGCACACAAAAAGCGACATATGAGCTACGACACTTGACACTAATTAGGTAAAATCTTACACAGCGATTAACGTAGATTCACCCTGGTGTTTGTTTCACGTTAATATGAATAAAGATACCATTCATCTGGATCCTTCCACCGGATAAAAAATGCTTCAGCTGTGCAAAATTAGCATAAGCTTGTGGCCCTGTCTTTATAGTCAAATGTTTAATACTGTGCAGTCAATGTATTTTTAGCTACTGTGGATCTATTCAGGCTCATATAAAAGAAACCACTCATCTGGATCCTTCCACTGGATAAAATGCTTCAGCTGTGCAAAAGTAGCATAAGCTTTTGGCGACCCCATCACACCATAGCGATCGTGACCGCTTTTGACAGTCTAATAAAAATCTGAAACACAATGACAGCTAGCGTTCTAATACAAAAAGGTTCAAACGGACGCTTATATATTTTGACATGGTACGGACTGCGGACTCACAGTATGAACATTTTCCGGGAAATCCACTTTGTCAAGCCACAAAATGACACTTAAACAACAGATAAACGGTTAAAAACGATGAAAAACTCAACCAAAACAAGATAAGTTTTTCTCTCTCATTTTTCATCGTTTTTAACCGTTTATCTGTTGTTTAAGTGCCATATTGTGGCCTGAAAAATGGGATTTCCCCGAAAACTTGCATATTGTGTGTCCGTGTCAAAATAAATAAGCGTTCGTTTGAACCTTTTTGTGTTTTGATCTTGACAGTCTGGAGTTTAGTACTGTGCAGTCAATCCATTTTAGCTACTGTGGCTGTATTCAGGCCCACAGGGATCCATTCGAAGGCCTTTTTTTTTTTTTTTTTTTTTTTTTTTTTTTTTTTTAGTGTAAGGAGGAGAAAGGAGCCACATTATACCGGTTGCTAGGCTGCGGCCTTTGTGCTTGTTGTTGTTGTTGTTGTTGTTGTTTTTCCTTGTTTGCAGTCCGCCAACCATTAGGCCTCCCTCTTCTCACGAAAAGGCGGAAAAAGAAAGTATTCAACAGCATATCCAGCGGTCTTAGCACCAGCTGCAAAAAACGAAGGCGAGAGACACTGAGGAAACTGCATCATAAACACAAACTACAAACATCGGTTTACGGCAGCCTCCCTCCCGGAAATGCAGGAAAGCGAGACTTAAGTGTGCTATTAACATTATGACTCGAGAGAACTCTATGGGCCAACAGCAAAGGTCCCAAACTCCAGGCAGTGGTTTACGACATCCTCCAACTACTTACTGCCATAATTGATAATGCCATGGGTCTCGAAAAAGTTTCAGCTGACGGACAGTTTTTCGTTGGTGCTGAAATGGTAGTATGTTTGTAACAGACAAGTCAGATGTAAGTAAGTAAACACGGTGATTAACGTCCACAGAAACCACAAGGCTTATTAGGGACGGGGAGAAGGGGAGGGGGTATGGGGGAGGGGGGAGGGGGGGAGGGAGATAAATATCTATCGCTACGCTGTCACCACCAGAATGACTCCTGCATTATGATGGGCAGCGATGCGAGCCATTTTAATGATTAATTAATTGTGAGGGACAAAGTCACAAGACAGTGCCCACAGA
>JABMCL010001506.1:882500-895000 GCA_018857735.1 Alviniconcha marisindica
TACTTACAAATATACACACACTCGCACAAAGACAAACGTCTGAACCGTTACAAGAATATTGAAATACTAAATATGCACGAAGTCTCTGCACTCGGTCACAAAGAATTTGTGAGGAATAAAATCATGTATCCAGCCACATTTCGAGATTTGTCGCACCAAGACTTAGTTATATTCGTGACATATGCAAACATGGGGAACTAAAAATGCAACTTTCATGGCAATAAGTAAGTAAGTAAACATTTTGCTTAACGTCCACAGAAGCAAGGATGCTTATCAGGGACGGGGGACGGGGGGGGGGGGGAGGGAAGGGGGCGAGAGAGTGAATGAAGCTCGACCGCGTGCACCGACCCGAAAAACGAGGAAGCCGTGGACCGCCGCCAGAACAATGGAAGTGTGAAGGCGGTGTCCCCCCGCCACTGCGCAGCAACTAGCGTACTACGCAATTGCTGTTTCAACTGCAGAGTCACAAGGACAATGTCCGTTGCACCGCTGTTGAGTAACAACTTGAAGCAAAGAAGTCCAACCTTTGCAGCCCAGCTCCACCTCCCTGCTCATGATCTCTTCTGGGCTAACTTGAGGGTCCAGCACCACCTCCCTCCTCTTGATCTCGCCTGGACCCGCAGAAGTGTCTGACTTCTGCTTGAGAGTCCAGCTCACCTCCCTCGTCTTGATCTCGCCTGGACTCTGTCATGTCAGTAAAAGTCGCTGATGCTGATGGCCCAAAAGCGACTGCAGAATTGTGTGGTGTCCAACTACGCCAGGGCCTTACAGACTGCACTTTTACGTACTACAACGGTAGCAGGCTGTTTTTGTGCGACCCATTTGTTTTAGTGGTATTAGGTCTGTTACAACACGCTAAAGTGGAATCATCGCGACAAAATAACTGCTTGTCACGCCAGAACGCACATTTAATTAGCGCAAATTGCACTTTGTCGTGACAAAAAGCCTGCTGACTTGCAGCAGGACCGATAACGGCAGGGACGTGCCTCATGCACTCAGAGTAACCAGCTGGCTGCTTTACAGACAACAAAGTAACCAGCTGGCTGCTTTACAGACATCAAAGTAACCAGCTGGCTGCTTTACAGACAACAAAGTAACCAGCTGGCTGCTTTATAGACATCAAAGTAACCAGCTGGCTGCTTTACAGATATCGAAGTAACCAGCTGGCTGCTTTACAGACATCGAAGTAACCAGCTGGCTGCTTTACAGATATCGAAGTAACCAGCTGGCTGCTTTACAGATATCGAAGTAACCAGCTGGCTGCTTTACAGACATCAAAGTAACCAGCTGGCTGCTTTACAGATATCGAAGTAACCAGCTGGCTGCTTTACAGATATCGAAGGATCAACGTAATTTCTAAAGTCACACCACCAAAATGTTAATCATTTAAAGATTTTTCAAAATGGAAACTTTTTTCTCAGTTCTAAACTGCATGCATGGTAGGCGGTTGCAGTTTGGGCCTGAACGTATATCTCACAAAACAAAATGCAAGAATATCAATTTCTTTTTCCTTTGAATACGAACAATAGAGGGGGGGGGGGGGGGGGGGGAGGAAGAGAGACCCAAAGGGAGATAGTTTTTAAGAGAGTATAACTGGGGATGGGGGAGGGGTGGGGGGGGGGGGGGGGGGAAGATAGACCCGAAGGGAGATAATTTTTGAGAGAGTATAACTAGTGAGCGATGGGAGACTGACTGCAGCGCGCCTGTGTGTTTCCTTTTAAGGGTGAAGGTGTGTGGTTGTGTATGTATATTATGTATAAATAGTTATTGTTTGCTACGTGATTCTGTTTGTGGTAGAATACTACACTTAAGGTTCTGTTTGTTGAAATGCATGTAATTGTGGTTTTTGTTAAGTTGACTGTACAGCGCAGTGAGTTTGACTCTTGTTAGAAAATGGCGCTTTTTGTAAGAATTATCTATTATACCATTATTTACTACTACTGCTACTACTACTATCACCACCACCGCCACCACCACCACCACTAATAATACTACCACCACAACCACAACCACTACCACTACCACCACCACCACCACCACCACCACCACCACTACTACTTCTAATACTGTATTAATCATCATAATAACAAACATCAAAATCATTATCATCATAATACTGTAGTAATCACAATAATGACAATCGTCCTCCTACTTCTCCTCATCACATGTTTCTATAGCGATTGCTGTTGATTCCTGGGCAGGTCTGCAAACGCAGGTTTCTGCAACGAAGCATTGACACGACTGACTGCTAAGGTCACAGCTGGCGCTTATTTGTACTGACTGAAAAAGGTCAGCCCCAGCGGTGGACACCACAGACGCAGAAAAGATGTCCATTCTTTGAGAACCTGCAGCGATCAATGTTCTTTATTTTAAGCCTGCAGCAGGTCAGAAGATAGCAGTGCTGAGTGGAAAACATGGCAGATCTATTGTTTTGGAGAACAAAATGTATTAAGGGCAGATCTGAATTAGCCCAGACAGGGTTTCTTTCGAAGCGGAAGAGGGCCGAAGACGAAATCAGTCTGGTGTGAGGGTGAGAGTATCAGAAGCAGAGCGTAGAGTACGGGAGGGTGTGTAAAGTTGAAGGCATGCAGTGACAGAGGTAAGATGGAGCAGTGCGCGTGATACATTTATGACAGAGAGTGTTTTTCTTGTACCGTACTAATTTTCAATCTTCTGTCTCTGTCGGTCTTGTTTCAGAACGCTGGCTGTAAAATTAGTTTTTGATCTTTGCTGTTGTTGCGAGTTTCCGTAGTTTGCATTTACATGTAAAGGTGATTTTCTCTCCTCTCTCTCTCTCTCTCTCTCTCTCTCTCTCTCTCTCTCTCTCTTAGTCATACTAAAATGCAGGAAAGAAAGGTGATCTGGTAATGGTATGCTCTTGATATGCACGAACTCTGCAGCCGGCATATTGTTGCCTACTACACCACGCTAACCTTTGCTCTTCCAAGTGTGTCTGCTTTCAAGGAGCCTCCTCCTGATTTGAAAATGGAACCCATGCTTACGCTGAGGTGTTCATAACTAGGAAATATTTCGCACATGCTCTCGGATTTTTTTGATTTTTTTTTTAGCCAAAAACAATCGACTGCAAAACAAATCAAAAACAAAACAGAACAAAACAAAACAGAGAGAGAGCACAACAACTACGGTTTAAGGAATCTTTCCAGATCGACCCGACCGTCCAACGAAGTACACGTCTTCGTGAGGTTTGTTACCCTTTTGCTGCCAAAGAATCTGGGTTGTTGGTACAATTCTTTCCCAGGCGAGTCTCGCAGAGAGGGTAAGCGAACCAGAAACATCTACTGTCTGCTACTCTGCTTCACCTGAGCATAGAATAGAATAAATCTAAATGATCTGAGCAGGACGTCCTGTGACGTGTCAGGCAAATGAGATCACCGTTCCAAAGGTCGACGTCACTATGATGTTGTTAGGGCATGGGAAAGGGTTAAACCACGCAAATCAGTAATTGTTTCGACTTTATTTTCTTCTCTCTCTCTCTCTCTCTCTCTCTCTCTCTCTCTCTCTCTCTCTCTCTTCCCCCCCCCCCACCCCACCTCTGTCCTTTCTTTTTTTTCTCCCCCCCCCCCCCCCCCCGCCTAAGAGCATATATATAACTGTTGCTTGCTTTGACAAAGTCTGTCTTTCTTTTCTCTACTTTTCCTTCTTCCAGTTTTCACCTAGATTAACTGCATGCCTGTAGCTCGCTTTGACAATACAAAGCCTGTCTTTCCTTCTTCTATTTTTTTTTAAATATCACTTTTTACTTTCCCGTCTTGACGAAGAATATTTGTCTGTTGCTTTATTCGACAAAGCAAGGTGTACTTTTATTTGTGTCTGGGAGCGTGAACAACGCGCGCAGACGGTGATGTCGCAAGCACTTTAGCACGTGGCGGTAACGGGCTTTGTGGGCGAGGGGCTCCGTTTCTACAAGCGTCTCGTTTAAAGATCGACTGTACTGACAGAAACAGTGGGAGTGTGTTTTAAGGAACAAACAACATCTGACAGAAACAGTGGGAGTGTGTTTTAAGGAACAAACAACATCTGACAGAAACAGTGGGAGTGTGTTTTAAGGAACAAACAACATCATCGAAAACCACACGTAGTTGTGTTACAAACTAAAATACGACGCAATTAATTTTGGGCAATGAATTGCTGCAGCTAGATTATATTAAAATGAGTTTATCGATACTCTTCCTGAGACGATTTTCACACCCCAATGTGATAGGTCAAGGGGAAGCTTTAAAACCTCACGAGGCTTTGCAGTCCCTGGTTTAGACAATCTGCGGTCGGCCATGCGTTGAATTCGCGGGTTGCATATCGCTTGAAGAAGCCACACGGTGCTCGCCACTCGCTTGGCGCGAAACGAAATATACTGGTAGTTACTATTAAAGAACTACCCCCCCCCCCCCCCCCCCCCAACCCCCTTCCCCCTTCTCCTCCGGCCCCTACCATTTTCGCAAAGGAAGTTGGGTAAAACTCCAGCTGTTGTCCTATCCTGACCGTAATGCAGTCCTAATTTCTTTTATCTCTTTCCTCTGTCCTGCGGTGGCTCCGGAACACTAACGTCCGCACCTGGTACCGTCAAAGGAAAGGCATAAAACTGCTGAGTTCGGCTGCTGAGTGTCGCACTCGCTAGGCCAAGAGAATAAACATCGTCCAGTGGCGGTAGCACTGAAGTGTCGGCAAACCACCAAACTGTCGCCTCCGATCCATTCACGCCCACGGGCTGCTAGCTCTTATCGCAGTGCAGAATGATGCGCTCAGTGTGTCCTAGCTTATCGCAGTGCAGAATGATGCATTCAGTGTGTCCTAGCTTATCGCAGTGCAGAATGATGCACTTAGTGTCCTAGCTTATCGCAGTGCAGAATGATGCACTCAGTGTGTCCTAGCTTATCGCAGTGCAGAATGATGCACTTAGTGTCCTAGCTTATCGCAGTGCAGAATGATGCACTCAGTGTGTCCTAGCTTATCGCAGTGCAGAATGATGCACTTAGTGTCCTAGCTTATCGCAGTGCAGAATGATGCACTCAGTGTGTCCTAGCTTATCGCAGTGCAGAATGATGCACTTAGTGTCCTAGCTTATCGCAGTGCAGAATGATGCACTCAGTGTGTCCTAGCTTATCGCAGTGCAGAATGATGCACTTAGTGTCCTAGCTTATCGCAGTGCAGAATGATGCACTCAGTGTGTCCTAGCTTATCGCAATGCAGAATGATGCACTTAGTGTCCTAGCTTATCGCAGTGCAGAATGATGCACTCAGTGTGTCCTAGCTTATCGCAGTGCAGAATGATGCACTTAGTGTCCTAGCTTATCGCAGTGCAGAATGATGCACTCAGTGTGTCCTAGCTTATCGCAGTGCAGAATGATGCACTCAGTGTGTCCTAGCTTATCGCAGTGCAGAATGATGCACTTAGTGTCCTAGCTTATCGCAGTGCAGAATGATGCACTCAGTGTGTCCTAGCTTATCGCAGTGCAGATGCGTTCAGTGTCCCAGCTTATCGCAGTGCAGAATGATGCACTCAGTGTCCCAGCTTATCGCAGTGCAGAATGATGCACTCAGTGTGTCCTAGCTAACCGGAGTGCAGAATGATGCACTTAGTGTCCTAGCTTATCGCAGTGCAGAATGATACACTCAGTGTCCTAGCTTATCGCAGTGCAGAATGATGCACTCAGTGTGTCCTAGCTTATCGCAGTGCAGAATGATGCACTTAGTGTCCTAGCTTATCGCAGTGCAGAATGATGCACTCAGTGTCCTAACTTATCGCAGTGCAGAATGATGCACTCAGTGTCCTAGCTTATCGCAGTGCAGAATGATGCACTCAGTGTGTCCTAGCTTATCGCAGTGCAGAATGATGCACTTAGTGTCCTAGCTTATCGCAGTGCAGAATGATGCACTCAGTGTGCCCTAGCTTATCGCAGTGCAGATGCGTTCAGTGTCCCAGCTTATCGCAGTGCAGAATGATGCACTCAGTGTCCCAGCTTATCGCAGTGCAGAATGATGCACTCAGTGTGCCCTAGCTTATCGCAGTGCAATGATGCACTCAGTGTCCTAGCTTATCGCAGTGCAGAATGATGCACTCAGTGTGCCCTAGCTTATCGCAGTGCAGATGCGTTCAGTGTTCTAGCTTATCGCAGTGCAGAATGATGCACTCAGTGTGCCCTAGCTTATCGCAGTGCAGATGCGTTCAGTGTCCTAGCTTATTGCAGTGCAGAATGATGTACTCAGTGTGTCCTAGCTTATCGCAGAGCAGAATGATACACTCAGTGTCCTAACTTATCGCAGTGCAAGATATGCTCAGTTGTCCTAGCTTATCGCATTACAGATGCGTTCAGTGTACTAGCTTATCGGTTGCAGCAGTTGTGTGTGTGTGTGTGTGTGTGTGTGTGTGTGTGTGTGTGTGTGTGTGTGTGTGTGTGTGTGTGTGTGTGTGTGTGTGTGTGTGTGTGTGTGTGTGTGCGCGCGTGCGTACGCACGTGCGTGCGTGTTGTGTTGTGTTGTGTTGTGTTGTGTTCTATTATCCCCGCGTCATTCCGTGTTAAACTGAAATTCTATATTGCTTTGAGTAGACCGTAAATATACCGCTGCTTGTCGCTCGTCGAGTTGCATCAAATATGATTAAACAGAGACAGAGTGGTCACGTTTTATGTCCTCTGGATATTATCGTGTTTTATGTCCTCTGGATATGTTCGAAGAATGATATGGTTTTATGACGTTGACGAAAAGCGTGGATATGATGAGAATATTTCTATTTAAATCAGAATATTTCATCGTACAGCATCTATGACGTTTATAGCACAACGTGCGTCTAAAAGGTTTTCGGTATTACACGTTTATAGTATAACGTACGTCTAAAGGTTTTCGGCATTATACGTTAACATGATGTGCGTCTAAAGGTTTTCGGTATTACACGTTTATAGCATAACGTTCGTCTAAAGGTTTTCGGCATTATACGTTATAGCATAACGTGTGGCTAAAAGGTTTTCGGTATTATACGTTTATAGTATAACGTTCGTCTAAAGGTTTTCGGTAATTATACGTTTATAGTTGCATCTAAAAGGTTTTCGGTATGATACGTTTATAGTATAACGTGCGTCTAAAAGGTTTTCAGTATTATCCGTTTATAGTATAACGTGTGTCTGAAAGGATTTGGGTATTATACGTTTATAGTATAACGTTCGTCTAAAAGGTTTTTGGTAATTATACGTTTATAGTTGTGTCTAAAAGGTTTTCGGTATTATACGTTTATAGTATAACGTGCGTCTAAAAGGTTTTCGGTAATTATACGTTTATAGTTGCGTCTAAAAGGTTTTCGGTACTATACGTTTATAGCATAACGTGCGTCTGAAAGGTTTTTAGTATTGTACGTTTATAGTTGAGTCTAAAAGGTTTTGGGTATTATACGTTTATAGCGTAACGTGCGTCTAAAGGTTTTCGGTATTACACGTTTATAGTATAACGTTCGTCTAAAGGTTTTCGGCATTATACGTTTATAGCATAACGTGTGTGTAAAAGGTTTTCGGTATTAAACGTTTATAGTATAACGTTCGTCTAAAGGTTTTCGGTAATTATACGTTTATAGTTGCGTCTAAAAGGTTTTCGGTATGATACGTTTATAGTACAACGTGCGTCTAAAAGGTTTTCAGTATTATACGTTTATAGTATAACGTGCGTCTAAAAGGTTTTGGGTATTATACGTTTATAGTATAACGTTCGTCTAAAAGGTTTTCGGTAATTATACGTTTATAGTAGCGTCTAAAAGGTTTTGGGTATTATACGTTTATAGTATAACGTTCGTCTAAAAGGTTTTCGGTAATTATACGTTTATAGTAGCGTCTAAAAGGTTTTCGGTATTATACGTTTATAGTATAACGTGCGTCTAAAAGGTTTTCGGTAATTATACGTTTATAGTTGCATCTAAAAGGTTTTCGGTATTATACGTTTATAGTATAACGTGCGTCTAAAAGGTTTTCGGTAATTATACGTTTATAGTTGCGTCTAAAAGGTTTTCGGTATTATACGTTTATAGTATAACGTGCGTCTAAAAGATTTCCGGTAATTATACGTTTATAGTTGCGTCTAAAAGGTTTTCGGTGTTATACGTTTATAGTATAACGTGCGTCTAAAAGGTTTTCAGTATTATACGTTTATAGTTGAGTCTAAAAGGTTTTCGATATTATACGTTTATAGCATAACGTGCGTCTAGAAGGTTCTGGGTATTATACGTTTATAGTATATCGTGCGTCTAAAAAGTTTTGGGTATTATACGTTTATAGTATAACGTTCGTCTAAAGGTTTTCTGCATTATACGTTTATAGCATAACGTGCGTCTAAAAGGTTTTCGGCATTACACGTTTATAGTTGCGTCTAAAAGGTTTTCGGTATTACACGTTTATAGTTGCATCTAAAAGTTTTTCGGTATGATACATTTATAGCATAACGTGCGTCTAAAAGGTTTTCGTATGATACGTTTATAGCACAACGTGCGTCTAAAAGGTTTCCGGCATTATACTTTTATAGTATAACGTTCGTCTAAAAGGTTTTCGGTATGAAACGTTTATAGTTGCGTCTACAAGGTTTTCGGTAATTATTATTGTTTTCCCAGCTGCTCTCGGGCCATGTAGACATTTTTGTCGAGATTATTTGGTCATCGTTCCTGATCCCAACACAGCTTTGATCGTTATGCTGGCAATGAAAACCCGCCGGTGTTATGTCTTTAATTATAGGTTACTCCACTGTGACCGCCGTGCACTGGCGTTAGAAATAAAGTAGACAGTCGGTTCCTAATTGAAGTTGCCTAATAAAAAGTGGAAATACACAAAAAACATCTCAAAAACAACAACAAACAAACAAGCAACAACAACAACAACAACAACCACAACAACAACAACCACAACAACAACAACAACAACAGCAGCAACAACAAAACCAAAAACCAAAACCGTAACTGTCATCTTTGTTTGAAATGTTTGCTATTTAACCCCTTCACTGCCATGATGTCACTTGAAAACGACCAGTAACTGTGCTAAATTTAAAACCTTTAAGCCTTTTTGTCTCCCTTTTCGCCCTGGCATGTGAAAGGACTTTCATCACAACGCATAGCAATGAAAGTAGATGTGTTATAGGACCAGAAAATAGACTGTTTGGAGGCACGTCACTGCATCTTTCAGCTCGGGAACTTTACAGGCTGGGGCAGTGAAGGGGTTAACTCAAAAGGGAGTGCGGCACTTTGATTGTAACACAACATCATTGCCATAGTTACGAAGCAAACAAGATCAAAGCAGCAGCATCTGCGTGTTATTCAATGGATTTATCAAATTTTCAAAAGAACTGTGAAGATTCTGAGGTTAAGAGTATGATTTACTGCTTCTGATGTCCAGCGACTTGCACACCACTAGTACTGAACATTTTAGTCTCTAAAAAAAAAAAAAAAAAAATCTAAAACAATAATGTCTGCTAGCGTTCTAAAACAAGACCCCAAACACATAAAAGGTTCAAGGAAATGCTGTTTATTAGCACAAAGCACAACGTGCGAAGTTTCTGGGTAATCCCCTTTATCAAGCTACAGAATCAAGCTACAATATCGTGAAATACAATGTAGCTTGATACAGGGGATTATTGTTTTGTTCTAATAAATAGCGTTCTTTTGAATCTTTATATGTTAGGATCTCATTTTAGTCTTTGCATGTGCATTGTTTCGTTGTTCTTTATTGCTTTTATACTGCCAATTACTATTACACACACAAAGACACACACACGCACACACACACACACGCACACACACACACACACACACACACACACACACACACACACACACACACACACACACACACACACACACACTATATACATAATGTACTGATATCAAAGTGAAAAAGGTACAATGGCTGCACGATTTGACACTATTTTGTTGGTGACAAAAGGTGCAGGAATCTATTGATTCCATCTCTCTCTCTCTCTCTCTCTCTCTCTCTCTCTCTCTCTCTCTCTCTCTCTATATATATATATATATATATATATATATATATATATATATATATATATATATATATATAAAACCACAATCAATCAAAAAACGAAACAACAATCTCCCCAGCCACGCCTTCACCAAGGAATACCTATGACCACGAACGTCTCGGTCGCATCCGAACTGTCACGGTCCTTTTTTTCAGGGGGTGTTGCACCGTGAGTTGAGAGGGGGAAAGGAGGGGGTGGGCTTAAAGGAGCTAGCCTTCTGAAAACGTGCATTATATGTGTGCTCAGATCATATTTTGGTCATGTGTGTGTTTTTGTGTGCGTGCTTGCCCGAGACGTCAAGACACAGGACTACCGCATCACATGCACGTCATTTCAACACAAATTGTTCACCCGCACTCTCCCGCTTTCTCGCAAATTTCTCAAAAAATCATGACAGCACCCGGGTTGCGGTCCAGTCTACCTACTGTGACAAATGGTCAATACCATGGTTATAAACGTACAAACATGAATGGAATAAACCATGTCAATGTGTTTTATACAAACTAATACATACCATTACGTAAAACACGAACCATTATTTTTTGATGTCTACATTATGTGTTAGCATTTTGTTAAATTGCTGATAACATTTTCAAAACTCGATGTAAGTATGTAAACATGGTGCTTAACGTCCACAGAAACCATGAGGCTTATTAGGGACGGGGAAAAGGGGGAAGGGGGTATGGAGGTGGGGGAAGAGGGAGATTATATGCCTATTGCTACACTGCCACCACCAGAATGACTTCTGCATTAAGATGGTCAGCGATGAGAGCCATTTTAATGTTTCATAATTGTGAGGGAAAAAGTCACAAGACAGTGTCCACAGACCACAACTTTTGAAGAGAGCCGAAACAGATTCGAACCGATGTCCTTCTGCTTACCAGCCTAACGCCTTACCGCTAGGCCAAACCGGCACTCGATGTACATTATGTCTTATATTATACTTGTTCAGAGCTTTGAGCCGCGGGGTAGGCGCTTTACAAATTTCCATTATTATTATTACTACATAATAGTTCTCAGGTCTATTATTTCCTTTATAAACTAATATGTACAAAGAGCGTTCCTTTCATAATTTATTGTGTAACTTGGTGGATTAGAGGGGGAAAAAATGTTTGCCTGGCTGTAGGGATTGTCTCCCCTGGCATGTCCTTTTGGAGTAAAACAAACCCACGAATTAGAAGCAACATACTAATGTGAAACAGAAAACATGACTGATTTGAAGAAAAAAACGACCAAGACCTGGTTTTGCATTGCACCGCTGCTTTTTTACGTGATAGCTATCGCCAGGTAATACCTATGGAATATATGACCTAGAGAAATCCTTTGATGAAAGCCTAAGCTTGTTTATAATCATGGTACCGATTATGTGTTTCAGCAAAATTTGCGGAAGGGTGGGAGATGGGAACTCTTTTTTACGAAGAGCAATTCCTCACTGACCTTTCAGGTTGTGTGCTCGCTGTGAAAGAAAGACACAAAAGCACGCTTCAATTCGCGTCCGTTGGATGCTTGCGCACAGCGATGATTCACAGTACAACGAACAGTCCGAGCATCGCTTTCCGGCACCTTCCTCCAAACTCTGCCAGAATTAGTTACGACATTGAAGGGGCACTCTTTATCTCCGAGCGGCTGTCCACCGACGCTGTCAGCGCTATCCGAAAAGTGTGGGTACTAAATAAGACCGTGAAAGCAACATAGCGTCGAACCACCCACGTAAACGGGGGGCGTGTCCGCCCCGGGTAAAGAAAAGAGTTCTGTCTCCATTCAAACGATTTTGGTTTTATTCGTGCTGGCGTAAGCAACGTGGGATGTTATAAAAGAAACTCCTGATATAATTTGAGTTTCTGTTAGAAAACGTTCTGCCATTTGAGCACCAACGAAAAACTGTTCCTTGGCTGGCTGTATTTGGAGACCGGTGGCGTAATCCATGATGGCAATGACAGGAGAAAGGATGTCGTAAACCAGCGCTTGGAGTACTACGTGCAGAAGCCGGCAGATTTGCAGCGGTCAGTGCATGCAGTGACTGCCCGCTGAGATACCCAGCTGACCACCATCGAACTTTACAAGCTTACCCCCATACGAACAAATCAGTCTTGTTCCTGGTACTCATAGGATATACACATCTTTGAAGGGTCCTGTCTACCCATCAGGATTTTACGATAGGTCCTCCAGGTTGGACGGAAATCAGTCTGGTTCCCGGTAGCTCATAGGATGTAATATGAGGTAGTAATATAATATATACACATACTTGAAGGGTCCTGTCTACCTATCAGATCTTTACGACAGATCTTCCAGGTAGGACGGAAATCAGTCCGGTTCCCGGTAGCTCATAGGATATACGCATCTTTGAAGGGTCCTGTCTACCCATTATAATTTTACGACCGAGGCTGATAGGAAATGAGCGTGAATAAAAAGCATTCCAGCCACCCTGTCAGACCTTCTTGTCCCTAATAAGCCGTATGTTTTTGTGGACGTTAAGCACCATGCCA
>JABMCL010001506.1:900000-907500 GCA_018857735.1 Alviniconcha marisindica
ATAGCATGAATTACGGTTTTTGAGATATACGGTGATAGTGTGAGTTACGGTTTTTGAGATATACGGTGATAGCGTGCATAATTTTTGAGATATACGGTGATAGCGTGCATGGTTTTCGAGATATACGGTGATAGAGTGCATAGTTTTTATACGCACTTTCGTGTGTCTACGGGTCCAATAGGACCCACGACGTACGTCAAAAGTTCAGTACGTCGCTTTTGACAACACAGTCCCCACGTCGTTGGTCATTCTGGATCCATACCTTTCATATACAATGATCGTATCCGAAATTTTTAGGTCATGGCGTAAATAGTTTTTGAGATAACATACGGAGTTTCTGGTGTCCACGGGTCCATGATAATGAAATCTGTGGTGTCTACGGGTCCATGATAATAAAGTTTGTGGTGTCTACGGGTCCATGATAATAAAATTTGCGGTGTCTACGGGTCCATGATAATGAAATTTGTGGTGTCTACGGGTCCATGATAATAAAATTTGTGAGCGTCTACGAGTTCATGATAATCGAAAAAAATTGACGTCTAGGAGTCCATGATAATGGCATTTGTGGTGTCTACGGGTCCATGATAATAAAATTTGTGATCGTCTACGGGTTCATGATAATCGAAATTTGTGATGTCTAGGGGTTCCATGTTAATGACATTTGTGGCGTCTACGGCTTCATGATAACGACATTTGTGAGCGTCTACGGGTTCATGATAATGAAATTTGTGGTGTCTACGGGTTCGTGGTCATGAAATTTGTGGTGTCTACGGGTTCGTAACAGTGAAATTTGCCGTCTGTGACCCCATGATAATGAAAATCTGTGATGCCTATGCGCTCATGATAATGAAATGTGTGGCGTCTGCGGGCCCGTGATAGTGAAGCACAACGCATTGCGACTGCAATCCGCGCACGTTGGGCTCATTTGTCAAGGTGACAGAGTCCCCACAACGCCCAGCCACGTCAGCGCACGCGGACAGACGTTAACGCGCCTTGCACTTCCTGCTCCGCTGCCCCTAGTCACTCATCTCTCGCTGTCCCCTCAGCACCGCCACGTCCGGGCGACACGGCGGGCGAATCCCCAACATAGTCCGCTTCACGTGTCCAGCGCAGTGTCAGTGCGGGCCTGCCGCTACAGCTGGCTGTAGTGGCTGTGTTTGTGCACATGCGTGGCAGGATCGTGGAATGGAGGGTGTGTGTGTGTGTGTGTGTGTGTGTGTGTTTGGGTGTGTGTGTGTGTGTGTGTGTGTGTGTGTGTGTGTGTGTGTGTGTGTGTGTGTGTGTGTGTGTGTGTGTGTGTGTGTGTTTTGGAGTGTGTGGGTGTGTGTGTGTGTGTGTGTGTGTGTGTGTGTGTGTGTGTGTGTGTGTGTGTGTGTGTTTGGGAGTGTGTATGTGTGGTGTGTGTATGGTGCGTGCGTGCGTGTGTGCGTGCGTGCGTGTGTCTGTACGTGCGTGCGTGCGTGCGTGTGCGTGCACTCATGCGTGCTTGTGTGTGTGTTTGTACACAGGTGCTGACTGGCCAGAGCTCATCTGCTAGTCACAGTGGGGTGTCGATCAGAGACACTCTCGTTCCATTCTCCACGCGAACAGTTCACAAAAACGTCACGTTCCGTCGTAATAACGGTGCACCCCTTTAGATCAGCGTCTCAAAACTCTATAACGTTCAGAACGGCAAAACTAGCTCAGTTCCAGAATGGCCAGCCCCGTCTCCTCATTTTTAAAGCGTGTGACCGGCTTTGTCATCAGACGCCCCTGTTATTTCATTTTTTTGATCGAAGTTCTAGGCTCATTGCGCTGGGGAATATCTAAAACTTGTGAGAGACCCATTTTACTTCTTTGGCTTTCCTTGGATCTCGTCAATGGAAATGTCTTAGTTTAAAATGTTACTTGCATTCATATTGCTGATGGGAAGCGTGAAACCTTTTTCCCATTTACTCGGCACATCACATTCATTTCAGTCTCGAATGATCACATCTCGGACCTCTCGCGGAAGGACGTGGGCGAGATTAGAACTCCAGTTTTAAACTGGGATATATCAAAGGTACCGCTTGAAATTCGTGCAGTTAAAATCAAAGTTCAAACAATATTTTTTTTAAATAACGGCGGCAAAAAACTTTCTTTTTCTTCGTTCGCCGGCCATGTTTTTAAGTTCGCGTTCATAATGACAGCTTGATTTAAAAACAAATTTTTTAGGGAGTCTTTGACTGCTGTGTATTCTGAACAAAAGGGATCCTCAATTTCAGCAATCGGAGTGGGAAAGAAAATGGTAACATGATGACCTGAAAGACAGTACCGAGACTGGCAGAGTTCCTACAAGTACAGTTTCTATGACAATGGATTGTGTGTATGTCGGCGTGTACATATGGTATGAATGGTTGAAATGTCTGTAAATGTGGTTTTTGTCAAATTGTTTGTACAGCGCAGTGAGTTTGACTCGTGTCAGAGAATAGCGCTTGATAAGAATCATCTATTATTATCATCATAATAATTATTATTAAAAGGCAGTACTAACACAGGCAAGGTTCCTACCAGTAAAAGGCAGCACTGGGTCAGGCCGAATTCCTACCAGTAAAAGGCAGCACTGGGTCAGGCCGAATTCCTACCAGTAAAAGGCAGCACTGAGTCAGGCCGAATTCCTACCAGTAAAAGGCAGCACTGAGTCAGGCCGAATTCCTACCAGTAAAAGGCAGCAATGAGTCAGGCCGAATTCCTACCAGTAAAAGGCAGCACTGGGTCAGGCCGAATTCCTACCAGTAAAAGGCAGCACTGGGTCAGGCCGAATTCCTACCAGTAAAAGGCAGCACTGAGTCAGGCCGAATTCCTACCAGTAAAAGGCAGCACTGGGTCAGGCCGAATTCCTACCAGTAAAAGGCAGCACTGAGTCAGGCCGAATTCCTACCAGTAAAAGGCAGCACTGGGTCAGGCCGAATTCCTACCAGTAAAAGGCAGTACTGAGTCAGGCAGAAATCTGAAACAGAACGAGTCCCAGAGCGCTCGTGCAGAATCAACTCACAAGGGAGTTAATTAGCGCTCGAAATACGTAACACAAGTACAGCAACAATGACCTGGGTCGCCTACGGTAACTCTCACCTGGCATGCGTGTAAATACAAGGTACGTAAACTCCACCACTGAGAACTGTACTTCTTTGGGGATGTACCTCTGGTAGAGTTTATGTACCTTGTGTTTACACGCGTGCCAGGTGAGAGTTACCGTTGGCGACTCAGGTCTTTGTTGTACTTGTGTTATGTATTTCGAGCGCTAATTAACTCCCTTGTGTGTGGATTTCGAGTCAGGCACAGTTCAGACAGAGTTCAGGCAGAGGCGGATGAAGCCATACTGCGACTTCCGGGAACCTTGCACAGCTCTGCAGCCTCTGTACGGGGAACCCTAACTTCCTTGTCTGTGGTATCTAACTGCTGGGAACAACAGAACGAAACAGAAGGATCAGTACCTCACAGCGAAGAAGGAAGAAGAGGAAGAGGAGAACGAAGAACTGAGGAGAACGAGGAGTTTACTGATATAACAGAAATCATGGCAAGGCTACTTGCAGGGTTTTTTGCTCCATATTCCAAGTCATCACACCCTGGTGCACGCGACGAGGACACAGATAACAAGCTCGGTCAGTCGGCACGGAAAAAACAACGGCACAACTTTAATGACAGCTAGCCTATTGCTCCCACAGCCCATTTGTTAGGATTAGTGCATAAACTATAAAATTATGATAGTGCTGAGAAATGAAGTTTATCCATTTGCCATGCCGAATGAGTCACACAGTCCATGCCCTGAACAAAAGGAGATCCTGTCGGAAATAAAACACGTCGAGGTCATCCCAACCCTCTCTGGCATCCTCTCGTAAGTTATGAAGGCGAAGGTCGCTTTTTTGTGGAATATTAGACCTCAGACCTCGCGGCCACTGCATTACGGAATTATTCTGCGTGCAGTTACCGCTGTCTTTCCTCTCCCTCTCTCTCCTTTCCTGGTTCTCTCTCTCTCTCTCTCTTTCCTCCTTTCCGTCTCTCTGTGTGTGTCTCTGTCTCTGTCTGTCTATCTGTCTGGTTCTCCCTCTCTCTCTTTCCTCCTTTCCGTCTCTGTGTGTGTGTGTCTCTGTCTCTGTCTATCTGTCTGGTTCTCCCTCTCTCTCTTTCCTCCTTTCCGTCTCTCTGTGTGTGTCTCTGTCTCTGTCTGTCTATCTGTCTGGTTCTCCCTCTCTCTCTTTCCTCCTTTCCGTCTCTCTGTGTGTGTCTCTGTCTCTGTCTGTCTATCTGTCTGGTTCTCCCTCTCTCTCTTTCCTCCTTTCCGTCTCTGTGTGTGTGTCTCTGTCTCTGTCTGTCTATCTGTCTGTCTGTCTCTCTCTCTCTTCCGAGATAGTGCTCCTAGTTGGGCACGGTGTTGTTTGGTTGTTGTTTTTATTTTTTATACAAGTCTTCTGTTCGTCTGGGAACGACGGCGCTGCTGAGGAATCAATTAACGAGTCCGTTGATCTCCAGTGTAACAGGGTGGAGTAGACTGGACTCGGGGCATAAAACGTAAGAGACATAAGACATTATATTCTCGCCCAGTGAAAGAACATGGAATGTTTCTCGATGTTATTCTACCATTCATCATCACTACCACACCTGCGAAATGAACTGGGATTGCTTTGGCTCCACATTCGCTGTAGTGAGTGCATGCAAAGAATGAGCAGCGAAAAGTTGTTTGTTTGTGGTTTGTGATGCCGGACGATTCACGAGGTCACAGGGCTGGACAGAAGGCGAGGTTTCGCTGCAGGAAGACGGGGACGTTAGTGTAGCATACCAGCTTTTTGCTGCAGGAAGACGGGGTCGTTAGTGTAGCATACCAGCTTTTCGCTGCAGGAAAACGGGGTCGTTAGTGTAGCATACCAGCTTTTCGCTGCAGGAAAACGGGGTCGTTAGTGTAGCATACCAGCTTTTCGTTGCAGGAAGACGGGGACGTTAGTGGAGCCTACACACACACACACACACACACACACACACACACACACACACACACACACACACACACACACACACACACTCGCGCCTCAGAACAATGGGATTGAAGAAAAGGTTTTTCAAAAGAGAAAGCTGGAACCTGGTAAGAGAAAGAGCGCTGACCACTGGCCTTTGTTCGGAAGGATATATGGTATTTGAACACTCGGGTGCTGCAGAAGAGCGGAGCTGCCGGGATGGAGAGTAAAAAGTTCTGAAAGGTAGAGGGGGCCTGAAGAGAAATGATCTTAAAGCAAAGCATACTTGTTTTCGAACCTCTGTTCAATAGGTAGCCAACGAAGCGAATGAAGCATAGGAGTGACGTGGGCGGATCTGGATGTTCTGAAATGAATCTGGCAGCATTGTTCTGTACCTTTTGGAGTTTAGAAGGACGATACTTAGGATAGCCCGCCAAAGACGAGCTGCATTAATCTAGTTTTGAAAGAAGAAACGCACACAAGAGTTGTTGTTTTTCTTTTGTTTTTCTTTTTTTCTTCTTTCTTTCTTTTCGCTAACATTTTTGGAGAGGTATATTTTTCTCACGTTTTCTTTCCGTTTTTGTTTTGTTTTTTGTTTTGTTAGTTTTTATTTTATTTCTCCCGTCAGAGGAGATATTTATATATGCACGTCTATGAATAAATATATTTATTCTGACGTGGGAAAATTAAATTTGTGAGCTGCTGTTCGCCCTTATGTGCGGAAAGAAGGCCACGGCTGAAAATGAATACATGGGCATGTAAGTTTCATTCGTTCCCTTCATTACTCTGTCTGTCTGTCTGTCTGTCTGTCTCTGTCTGTCTGTCTGTCTGTCTGTCTGTCTGTCTGTCTGTCTGTCTGTCTCTCTCTCTCGTCTGTCTGTCTGTCTGTCTGTCTCTCTCTCTGTCTCTGTCCTGTCTGTCTGTCTCTCTCTTCTTCGTCTGTCTCTGTCTGTCGTCTGCTCTCTCTGTCTCTCGTCTCGTCGTCTCTCTCTGCGTCCTTCTCTTGTGTGTGTGTGTGTGTCGTGCGTGCGTGGTGTGTGCGTGTGTGTGTGTGTGTGTGTGTGTGTGTGTGTGTGTGTGTGTGTGTGTGTGTGTGTGTGTGTGTGTGGTGTGTGTGTGTGTGTGTGTGTGTGTGTGTGTGTGTGTTTTCCGCTGGGCAGAACTCTGAATCGGGAAAAGTCGGTTAAAGACCTATAAGTGGTTTTAATGACCAGTCAACAGTGTTCGGTGTGGCTTACATCAGGAACAACCTGGCGCGATTCAACGCGCATTGACGGATGGTGGCAGGTGTTACACACAGTTTTGTCAACTGCAGCTGTTGTTTATCAGAACGTGAGGTCGACTTAATTCATTGGGCAAGTACGTTGCATTGGGCAAGTACGTTGCATTGAAGCAAAGGGGATTAATAGTGTTCACTGGGCCATCGACCGGGGGAAGCATCCCGGGCCTCATCGATAGGAATGACAGGAAAGACGGAAACAATACAGACACACGCCAATTTTCCACACACTACATTTCTCGTCTTTTTTGTTAAAAATCGACGTTTGAAACTCGCGAGAGAAAAAACTAAACGGCTTTGAACGCTGCTCTTTTGCGCCCAGCAGTCTGTATTATTGAAGCGGTAAACAAGGCGGGTATTTGAGGCAAAGATATTAATTTCTCTTCAGCCAGCTTTTGCTTTGTGAGCCGGTTTTGCCTAGCGGTAAGGCGTTAGGCTGGTAAGCAGAGGGACCTCGGTTCGAATCCGCTTCGGCTCTCCTTTCTCTTCAAAAGTTGTGGTCTGTGGACACTGTCTTGTGACTTAGTCCCTCACAATCAATGGCTCTCATCGCTGCCCATCTTAATGCTAGAGTCATTCTGGTGGTGACAGTGTAGCGACAGGTATATAATCTCCCTCTTCCGCCACCTCCATACCCCCTTCCCCCCTTCTCCCCATCCCTAATAAGCCTTATGGTTTCTGTGGACGTTAAGCACCATGCTTACTTTACCTGTTGCTTTGTTCTTCGTTGGTGACGAGCAAACCAGCACGGAGGCGCCTTGAGCAGCGCAAGTTCCAAGCCAAAAAAGTACTTCTTTTATGTGAATATTGATGGGACAGAGCTAGCTAAGTTGGTAGTAAGACGGACCGAAAAGCCAGACAAAATACTGACGCAGGTTCGATTCCCCGGTGAGGCCGGGGATTTTCATCCCAGTCAGCTTTCGGTGCAGACTCTCTTACCGTGTACTGGCAACCCCCGTGTGCAAACGCCCCGATCAGGATGTGTGCGCATGTTGAAAATCCCAAACACTGGCAACCATAATGCTGTTGTTCGAACACACGAAAATACTGCGCACACTTACAATTAGATTCGAAACATAACACTCGATTTGCCGTCTGTTGGAGCGGGGAGACACGGGGACAGTCCACACACAGTGACGTCACATGCACAACGGATCGAGCCAGGACGTTCGACACAGAATTAAAGCACTTTGCAAGATGCTGGAATGGGTAGTGTGCTCTTGTGGCTAATTTAGGCTCACCCGTGTAAGGCGA
>JABMCL010001506.1:910000-915000 GCA_018857735.1 Alviniconcha marisindica
TGCCAAAGTGTTGTTTTCTTTCCTGTTTTTTATGTTTTATTTCTTTACTGTGCCTACTGAAAGAGTACCGAAAAGACCTTGATGCTGTTAACATTGCAACTGAATACTATGGGGTGGGGAGTGGGGGTGGGTGGGGGGTGGGGGGTGGGTTGGTGTAATTTGGACATAAACAGATACAAAAACTGCATTGCTTAGCGTTCTCGTGAATCGTTTTCTGCTTATTCAATAGGGGGTCCGACTTGCCCCATACTGTGGGCCAACTTACCCCGACATGGGCCAACTTACCCCGACATGGGGCAAGTTGGTCCCTGTGTCACTAGGTCAGCTGTGAGCCAAACTGTGAGTTATGTTACAATAGCTTTGACATTTATTAATATCACAAAGTTAGGCAAGATATTGACGCTCGGTTTAAACCATGAACTGTTCCACTAATTCTATTAAACTATTCTTCACACTGCTTTGAGTGCAAAAGGGGGCCGACTAGCCCCGGTCTCCCCTATACACGCACGCAAAAACACACACATGCACACGCGCGCGCACACGCACTCAAACACACACACACACACACACACACACACACAACACACACACACACACACACACACACACACACACACACACACACACACATACACACACATACACACACGCACACGCACACACCATAAAGAATCTGAATAATTTCAGAACAAGCTGGGAATGGGGTGGGTGGTGGGGAGCGGGTAGCATTAGTAGCTAGATTTGAACAGATGGTCTTCAGAGCGGGTTTAACTGTGCTTTGTGTGCTCTGATGCGGGGAGTGGATGAGGGCGGCGGGTGGTGGGAGGGGTGGTGGTGGTTGTGACTAAGGAGTCAAAAACAAGTGTGATTTCAGTTGCCGCCCAAAAATACGCTATGTCTATTGCTTTGTGGAGTGTACTGAATACAGAATACTTTATTCATCCCATTACAGGAAATTACCGTGTCAGTTTGCACATTACTGTGGCAACTCGGACATAGAAGGCACATAAAATCAATAGCAATCAAAACGAACAAGCTACCACAAATAACCCAACACAATGTGTAAAATTATAGGCCTACTGTATCAATCAATATATAATGTCTGATAGCCTGTTCCAGAGGGTGGCCACAGCACTGCAGAATGATCTTGCACCCCAGTGCTTTTTGACTGTGTTCTCACCGAATCCAGAGATGCTTATTATATATATTATATATATTATATACTATATATATATAAATATATATAAATAATATATATATATAATTATAATTGTACAAGGATGAAAGCGAACAACGAGTCATTGTAGATACATAATTCATATATAATATATATATATATATATATATATATATAATATATATATATATATAATATATATAAGGGTCTTCTCCTAAAACTGGTCAAAATTGTGACATAGAGGATAAAACTTCAAAGTGTGAAATTTTTAATGCTATTATTTGGAAATGAAAGCTTGACATCTCTTGCGTACATAAATATAAGACATAAATTGACAAGGGTGACAGGAACTTGGTTAATTGTGCATTATGTTACGTCATAGGTCAGTGTCTCGGGTGTTACAGAAGACACCAGAAATGCATGAATAGAGTCGGTTCAGTGGCCAGTTTGACTCTTGCCTCTTTTTTTTATTATACAATATTTCCTAATTAATAAAGTACTGTCTGTCACTCCTGACATTAAAAAACGAAACAAACTGTCCTGCCTCTTTAACGATTTTGGTTTAAAATGTCTTCTTTGAAGTACAGACATGCACGAAATAGATTCCACATTTCTTTTCCTTATTTTTTATCTTAGTTTTTTTTTCTTTTTTTTTTTAATAGCAGTTTTGGGGGGGGCGGGGGGGGGGGGGGGGGGGGGGGGGGGGTGGGGGGGGATCTTGCACTAAATTTGGGTCCCCGAACCATTATTTTTAAATATTCCCCTGTCAGAAAGGGAATTTTGTTTTTTGCCCTTTCCTTTAAAAATTAAAACAAATCCGAAATTAAATTTAGGTTTAACTTTTGTACTCACAAGTACAAGAGGATTTAAAAGGCATAACCCCACTTTTAACCTTGACCAAAAAAACTTTTAAAAAAACAAGTAATTTCATTTCAAAAGGCCCCAAAGTTCCCTTTCCCCGCATTTTCTTATTGGAAAAACCCGGTATTGAACCCCCCTTTTGATAAACGGGGAAAAACCAAGAGTTGGCGCAAACTTGTCCGCGGGCCCCCCAAAACCATTTCTCTTGTCCTCACGCCCCGTGTAAAAGCCCAAAAAAATTTTTTCACGGTGCCCCTTACCCTCGTCCAAAATGATTTTTTTTTATCCATTAAAAACTTTTTGGAATTGCCCCAAAGGGTTTTAGTATTTCTAAATCCCAAAGTAACAATTAAAATTTTGGCCTTTTACCTTGGACATCCCCAAAATGGTCTTTTTTGAAAAGAACCTCCCGGGCTGATGATGATGATGCACCACATACTTTAAAAAGGGGATTAAATTTTTTCCCCGGGCCCAAACATTCACTTTAATTTTAAAAACCTTCACTGTAACCCTGAAACCGGGAAAACAGCCCAAAACAACCCTTTTTTCACAAGGACAACCCAGGGTAAAAAGAACCCTGGCCCCTAACAAAAATAAGGTGGGTTTCCCCCCAAAATCAGCCCGTTCCAAAAATATAAAAAGAAATAATCATATTTTATTGTATTTTTAACCCCCAAAAATTTATTTAACCTTTTGACCCCTTGACCTTGAAGATAGAAACCCCCTTTTTTTTGCCCCTATGACGCTCTGGGTTTAAAAATTTATGTCTTTCCCCAAAAATGGGTTTTTGGGTTTAAAATTTGGTTTTTTTAGGAAAGCTTAAATATCATCCAAACTAACATTAATTGAAACATTTTAACTTTGGCCGTGAAAATTGAAATTTAAAACAGCAAACCAAATTTTCAGGGACACTTTTTTTTCCTTATTTAATGTAACCCCCAATCAAACTTTAGTTTTTTGGTTTCAAAAGCCCCACTGGGTTTGAAAAAACAAAAAAAAATTAGTAAGAAACTGCCTATTTTTAAAATTTTATAAAACCCCCACTATGAAACCTTTGACCTTTTAAGAATTTGAATCCCCATTTTTTTTCGCAAAGACATTTTCCGGGCCCCCTCATGGGTGGGAAGCCCCCCAAATACCAAAAATTTTTTTTTTTTGTAAAAAGTTTCAAAAACAAACACCCCCAGCCGAGTTGGGGAAAACAAAAATGGTTTTTACGGCGTTCCCTCCCCTTTACCCCTGAAAACACCCAGGGCTTTCCCTTTTTTTGGTAAAAAAATCACCACACAAAAGCGCAAAAAGAGGTCAAAACGAAAGCGGGCCGGGAAATCAACTGTGTGGACTGGTATTGGGGGTTTGCGTCGAAAGTCCCAAAGGTGCCAAAACAAAAAATTTAAATTTTTTTGGTGCCCCCCCCACGCTTTTCAAAAATTGTAAAACACCAAAGTCAACCAACCCCGTAAGAAATTTTTTAAAAAATTTATTTTTTCACCTTTTTTTTCCTCAAAACAAAATTAAAAAAAAAAGTGAAATTGGTTTTCTAACAAAACTGATAAAAAAAAAAAAAAAAAAAAAAATTTCCGTTTTGAAAAAAACACAATATCCTGATACACACTCATAAGACACCATCGGTAACGTGCGAGACATTGATTATCTTTCCTTTGTTTGGAGCTGTTAATAGCAAGCAACACACAATAAATACCATTTGTATGTAAGAAACTGGCCTCCTTCTTTCTCATGAAACCTGTTTTTATTCAATCATGAACGATTCCAAGGAAACATCTGCGATCAGCTAACCTTTTCCCAAAGCCGTGTCACAAATGGCGGCCATGAAAATGTCGGATTGTTACCAAGAAAGGCTCACAGCGCAAGAAATAATGATGCATTTACTTATTGTGGTATTTCCCTTATTTCGCCAAACACATTACATTAGAAATATAGCGGTAGTTTAAAAGTTTCATGTTTTAGTTTAATTTTTATTTCATCGGGAAAGCGGCACCCCCTTTGGTCCAGTTTTCAGCAGAATGACCCATATAAATGTGTGTGTGTGTGTGTGTGTGTGTGGTGTGTGTGTGTGTGTGTGTGTGTGTGTGTGTGTGTGTGTGTGTGTGTGTGTGCTACAGTAAATTCACGGATTTAGAAAATTCACAAAATCACTGACAATTCCAGTAAATTCACGAAATTGCTGTTTCACTTAGGGATTTCATGAGTTCCCTAAAAATTCCAGGGACTTCGTGAAATTAGTGTATGAAGGACTAGGAATTTTGTAAATTTACTGAAGGGGATAGTTTGAGAGAAAACAAGTATTTCGAGTGAAGCATAATACATTTATTGACAAAGACATGAAACTCATCACAGATATAAAATCAGCGGAAAAAAGAAAAAAAAGCTGTAAAATCAGTAATTCGAGTGAAGCATAACACATTTATTGCCAAAGACAGAGATGAAACCCATCACAGATTTGTTTAAATCACCGAAGAAAAAGCTGTAAAATCAGTAAAATAAGTCATCTTGATTCATTTGTTTGTACAGCTGTGCCGCTTCCACGGTACCTGGGACTGCACAGTATTTTTGCTTAAATGAAGCATTTGCAGCGCTTTGTTTGGCATTTTTGGGGGGACCACTGCAGCTACATTTTCTAAACCCTTGCCCTCCTGATGCAAAGACACAGACTTATCGAGACGGACATCTTCTCAATTTTGATCTTCAGTAAGCAGTTTTGGGGACACAAATCAAATTGATTTCTAGAGAAGCCGCCATTCAAGACCCCAGCCTTAACGGCAATCTCGTAAATGTCTGTTTCCAGATCCCCGTGGACAATCACGCCAAGAATGTTCTGTGGATCACCTCTGCCACGATCAACTAATGTAATAGGCACAGCAACATTTTCCCCAGGTTCTCCCGACTTCTTTCCGCCATTCGCTCGGCCTGAGACGTGGTTTGCCATGAACCGTAACGGGCC
>JABMCL010001506.1:917500-920000 GCA_018857735.1 Alviniconcha marisindica
ACACACACACACACACACACACACACACACACACACACACACACACACACACACACACTCACACGCACGCACGCACACACACGCACGCACACATTCACGCAGTGACACACGCACACACCCACAGGGCACACGCGCGCGCGCGCGCACACACACACACACAGGCACACACATTCACACACACACACACACACACACACACACACACACACACACACACACACACACACACACACGACACACACACCACACACACACACACACACACACACACACACCACACACACACACACACACACGCACACACACACCACACACTCACACACACACCACACCACGCTACACCACAATCATCAACCACACACACACACACACACACGACACACACCACCACCACCACCGCCACCACCACCACCATCACCACCACCACACCACAAACATCAACCACGCGCACACATCATTCACACACACACACACACACACAACACCCTCTACAAGGCAGTGTGACAGCCGTTCGGGCGCCCCAAAGGCAATGTTTATCCTCACCATCCGTGAGAGGCCGAAGAAGAAGCAGTCTTTATCAACGTGATCAAAGGTGTTGTGGGCCAACAAGGTACTGCATCAAAAGGAACACGAAAACAACACGAAACCCAGTCCACGCGGTCGTGGATAGCTGCCAGCCTCATCGTCCTCTCCGTCGTGTCACGGTGACCCAGCTGAGAGCCATTGTGGCCGCACTAACTTTCAGCTGCTGACAGGGATGGTTTCCGGTCTCTAGAATATTTTCCGGCTTAAGTGGGTCAGTGCGCCGACACCCATATGCCTTTTGCTTGCACTTGCGGCAAAGATAGGATCAGTTAGCTGTCTTTAGCTGAATCCAAACGGCGCACGTGACCACCGTGTGCAGAGGGCATCCGGCATGGCTATCATAAAGCGTGCGGCTGACAGGGCGAATTGTGACACACTCACATAATTCTCCTGGCGTTAGAGACAGCTACGATCAAAACACGCGAGGAAAGTCTGACTGAAGACGTTTTTATTTGGACATCCTCCCCCCCCCCCCCCCCCCCCCCCCCCCCCCCCCTCCCGCCCTACCCCCCTCCCGCTCCGGTCTCTGGAATATTTTCTGGCTTAAGTGGGTCAGTGCGCCAATACCCATATGCCTTTCGCTTGCACTTGTGGCAAATATAGGATCAGTTAGCTGTCTTCAGCTGAATCCAGACGGCGCACATCATCACCACGTGCAGAGGGTATCCGGCATGGCTATCATAAAGTGTGCAACTGACAGGGCGAATTGTGACACACTCACATAACTCTTCTGGCGCTAGAGACAGCTACGATCAAAAAGCACGCGAGGTAGATCTGGCTGAAGACGTTTTTATTTGGAAAAGATATGCACGCATTGCCCTCCCCCCTCCCCTTCGTCCACCCCAGCCCCACCTACCTATCCGCTCACAGCCTCCACTGACACACAGTTTCCTGGCTCCCTGCTCAAAGAGTATGATGTAAACAACAGACGTAGAATAATAGATATGGTGATTCTACGTCTGTGATGTAAACCGCTGCTCACATTACTCTCCCACAATCACTTCAAAGAGTAAGTTATTTCCTGTGTTTGTTGTCAGACCACGTTACTTTACTATCAGTACACAGAGTACGACGTAGCCTCTGTCCACACCACATTAATTAACCAGTCGCGAAGCCACGTCCTTGACCTTGTTCCTGTCGAGACGTGTTTACTCGACACACAAGCGGCAACGGCAGCGTCGAGTCTTGAGTCGCGCGATTATTCGAACTTCTCGGCGACATTTCGGAACACTGATATGCCAAGTAAGTAAGTAAGTTGGTGTTTTACTCCCAGTCAACCGGTACGGTTACTGATATGCCAAACTGCACCACTCTTAGGCAACTTCACAGAGCAGACCTCTTTAGAAAGGCGGCCAGTATGTTCAGTCGTAGTGTGAAATGTTTGATGATGCTCAGCAGAAGTTCGATATTTTCGCGTTCGTGTACAGGAGTCAGTTGAAAACCGAGGCGCCACATCAACTCAGCTTCGCCTTCGACGCGCCGAACACCGTTTGCAGTTATTTTTGCCCTTGTAAAGCGGGATGAGGTTTCTCATTTCCGTTGTTGCGATTAAATTTTGAAGCGGTTCGTTGATCTTAATCACAGATAACCGGCAACGGAACCGCGAATAACTTTTACAATCTCATCAGGGGAACGCCATATACGCATTTTGACAGTATCAGTTAAAAAAAATAAAAAATGGATGGCATGCTGGTATTCGGTCTGGATATAATAATAATAGATTATTTATGGCGCCCCATCTCGTAAGCTACTTACAAAGACATAAGGATTCGCTCATTTCATCACACACACACACACACACACACACACACACACACACACACACACACACACACACACACACACACACACACACACACACACACACACACACACACCACGCACCCTCTTCTCTCTCTTCTCTCTCTCTCTCTCT
>JABMCL010001506.1:922500-940000 GCA_018857735.1 Alviniconcha marisindica
GGCTCTTACGAGATGGGGCGCCATAAATAATCCATGATTATTATTTTAATCTCTTCACGACCAATAAAAGTGTAATTTGAAACTCTTAAGCCTTTTGTGTTTTCTTTTCCGCACTATCATGTGCCAGGCTTTTCATAAAAAGCATAGCACTAAAAGTAGATGTGTTACAGGACCGGAAAATATATTGTTTACAGGCATGTCCGTGACTCTTTCAGCCCGGAAATTTTACAGGCTGGGGTAGTTAAGGGGTTAACCGAAAAGCATCAGGTCTCTTTCAGAAATCCATGCTGTGCCTTTATTAGTCTGGTTTGTTCAAAATAGTGCTGCCATTTGATGCCAAGTAGTATCGGTATCATTTAGCAAGGGATGGCATGGCAGTGGCAAAAGCATCACTATCAAAATAAAATAACTTACTCAGTAACTCACTTCAAGTCAAGTACTTATTTATTCCATTGAAAGGAAAATGTGGGTGCCACACATGAATAACAAACACATAAAGAAATAAAATCTACATGTATAAAAGATTCACAGTCTAAGAGCGCGCGATAACGGGCTAATACCACGAGCATTATTAGAACAGAATATATATTACTCATGCAAGTGCGCTGTAAAATAAGTACATGCATTATTTATGGAAGTGTGCTGTAAAATAAACAGTACCACACACATATAATTGTCACACAATACATTAATAGGCACTAATCAATAGCGTAATACCATGACGCCACGTCCGAGAATTGTTCACCCCAAAACATTTTACGACTTGGATTATAAGACGGGTATGACTTACAAGTGTTACTGCAGTAGTACGTAAAAGATCCCGGTCATTCTGCCAAAAGTGCAGGTGGCAGGTTTACGTATGTGGCTTTGCATGAAGTGGCATGGTGCATGGCTGTATGGCGTACACAGAACGCGCTGAGAAGGCAGCAATATCACGCGGCACCAGACATGTCAGCGCTGTAAGTATGTACACCACTTCGGTGGATTTTTAAAAACGCGCTATAAAAATCTAGTCAATGAGTCTGCTAGAGAGCGGAGAATAGCGCTATACATAAAAGCGATCAACAGCAACAACAACTTGTAAGACTTTAATAATCAAATAAGAATGACAATAACAAAAAACAAAAACAAAATGATAACTTTTACATAGCGCTATTCTCGGGTCTACACTAAAGCCCGTTCTTAATTGGGCGAATGTTTGTTCACGAACCTAGCTGAAAGTATTCGGCGAACCTAATTGGCTCTTAATTGGGCGAACTTTTCTTCGCGAACCTAGTTGGAAGTATTCGTCGAAGCTATATTCGGGGTCCAAAAAGCTTCGCTCAACATGTTCTGGGAACATTCGCCCTATTCGACGATCATTGCCTCTGATTGGCTGTGAGCAGAGCTAGGTTCTTCACTCGCTTCGGAGGGAATTTGTTTATTTGTTGACTTGTGGGAGGCGCAGCCTTCTCTCGGAGACCCAGAATGAGATAGTAGTTAGTTGAATTATCCTGTGAGGGATGATGAAAGTATATTGGACTTGACTTTAGCCAACATTTTCTATCATGCTGTCTGCTGCGCGTCTGCCGCAAGTTCGGGCCGAAGCTTGCATCTCATTACAAGCCAGTTGAGAACGAAGTAAAGTTTGGACTGTCCGAACCATGTTCGGCAAACTAAAAGTTCAATTAAGAAATGAATCATAGTTCATCGAACTGTCCGAAGTATGTTCGGCGAACAAACATTCGCCCAGTTAAGAACGGGCTTTAATCAACTCACCTTACAACATTTTTCAACATTGTCAACTTTAAGCGAGAACGTATCAACGATAACATGCTCAAAAGGTGATACATAATATGACAGCTAAAAATTTATATACAATAACCTATCTCTCTACGTCTAGTGTCTCCTTCTTCTGCCCCCACCTCATAAACATTTGTAGGAGATGAATGTCTCACCGTCTAACCGTTTGCTTTTTTCAGCCATTTGCATTCTCATTTGTTTTCGAAATACAGCACACTGTTGAGAAGGTTCAAGTTTATGAGATGCGTTACAAAAAAATTATTTAAAAAAAGCAACAAAATCTGAAACAATTCTTGGCTGTTGTCCATGACCTTTTCGTACACGTCAGTTTTATGCTCGCCCTCCATTCTGGCTACAACTGAAAGTTTGCAGTCCATGCATTCATTCTTTCGTATAAATTAACTCTGTCTGTTGCTTGAAAAGGCCGCAGCGCCCCAACTTTTCACGTTGTTTTGTACTGTCCAAGCCTGAGGGTGTAGGTGGCATTTAGGCTATGTATATGTATCTTGTATTTATTCACATGCCTGGTGGTGACTCAGGTCTTTGTTGTTGTGTTCCTGTGACATCTTTCGGCTGTTAATTAGCTTCCTTTGTCTGTGATTCGGTTGTTTTTAGCTTCCTTTTAAACTTTTTTGTGTTTTAATAATCTTCTGTAGTGTGTGTGTGTGTGTGTGTGTGTGTGTGTGTGTGTGTGTGTGTGTGTGTGTGTGTGTGTGTGTGTGTGTGTGTGTGTAACCTTTTTGTGTTTGTATATGTCTTCTGTAGTGTGTGTGTGTGTGTGTGTGTGTGTGTGTGTGTGTGTGTGTGTGTGTGTGTGTGTGTGTGTGTGTGTGTGTGTGTTGTGTGTGTGGTGTGTGTGTGTGTGTGTGTGTGTGTGTATGTGTGTGTGTGTGTGTGTTGTGTGTGTGTGTGTGTGTGTGTGTGTGTGTGTGTGTGTGTGTGTGTGTGTGTGCGTTCGTGTTCAGAGAGACGCGCGAGCCTGCCTGTGCGCGTGTTCATGTGCACGTGACTCTCTCACACAGCACAGTCCCTCAACACAGTTCCACTCCTGCCCCTAACAAAACCTAATAAACAGCCAAACAAATCTCCGTAATAACGACTTTTTCGCGTGTCGTTACAAGAACGTCAGCAAGGTCTCCCACACCACAGAACTGAAGCAAGGTCAGCGCAGTTAGACATGTAACAAACGACCAAGTGTACAGCTTAACCCGTTCGAGCCTGGAATAAATACTAAGTGGAGACATAAGAGACCCGCGCCGCCTCTTGTTCACTACATACTTCATTTGGAGGCAGAGGGTAAGGAGATGGGCATTTCAGGTGTCACGTACGAACCCGCGCCCTGGACTTAATGGTCGTCTCAAGGGGATGGAGATATAAATAACCCTGCCCACTGGTTCGCATCTTTTGTCCCTAATATGCTTTTAGCATCTGAGGACATTAAGCAAAAACTCAACAACAACAACAAGTTCGCATCTTTAAAGATGCCCAGCGGAGCGAATAGCTCAACTTCGTTGCTATAGGGACTATGCTTTGTCCAGCGGAACAGGTCAACGCTAAGCAGGATATATTGGTCAATAATTATTTTTTATCGCCCAGTCCACCATGACGGTTTCATCAGGTCAAAACACATAATTTTGTCTGAATACAGTGCATGTTTAATGTATATACAAACTACAAGAACGAGTAATAACAATAACGAGTATATTGTCAGTTAAAGACACAGCTACAAAGTTGGTAAAAAATCTGATCCAAACGGTGCTCAGAGCTCAGGAGTTGTGTGAAAGTCGAGGTGGCCGTCCTGAGCTCCCGTCCCTAATAAGCCTACGGTTTCTGTGAACGCACGCATCCTCGTCAAAACTGTCTAAGTAGTATTTCGTTCAGAAAGCTAGGCAAAATGAAATCCGGCCCTTTTTCCCTTGTTTCGTTTTTGTTTCAAACATTGCCGAAGACGACCTACGCCATCGTTTCATTCAGAACCGACCGGGCCATTGTTGGGTCCTATAAACACCAGCCAGAAAAACTAAACTTTGTTATTGTTTACATTTTATCGATTTATTTGTTGCTTTTGTTTTTTGTTGTTTGTTTTAGTTTTTTTGTTTTTGTTGCTTTGTTTGGTGTAGGGATTTATTTTTTGTTGGTTGTTTTTGTTTTGTTTTTGTAGGTGCGTGTAATTTCTTGTTTGTTTTTTGTCGTTTTTGTTTTGTTCTGTTTTTTGCTTTGTTTGTTTGTTTGTTTGTTTGTTTTGCTGTCCCACAGAGCAGGACAGACACACATTAGAATCTGCAAAAAGCAGAGCAAATAGATACGACCTCAGCAATTACACAAGCAAGACACCCGGCATAGTGTGTGTTACACCTATGCTAAAACGTCTCCGGCGACTGGACAAGTCCAAAGCAAAGACGTACGGTATCACAACCGATTAGCGAGGCTCCTCCGAATATCAACACTGGCATCGTAGACGCCGAGCATTTAAACCACTACCACCCCTCAGATCCAAGAACGATAACACCGTACGACTGTTCCAAGAATTTTTCAGACACCCAGATAGTTATCTAACATTCCATCTTCCTCGATTGGTAATGTCGGCATCCATCACCTCGGCGCTTTCACTGGAATCCTTCTGGCAGCAGCCGCAACAACCTGCGTCCCACACTTCTAGCATCGCTTTCCGGTACCGTCCTCCAAACGCCGCGAGAATTCATTACGCCTCTGGAGAGGAACTCGTTATCTCCGCGCAGCTGTCCACCGACACTGTCAGCGCCCTATGAAAGCAGGTTTGAGTGCTGATAAGACTGTGAAAGAGAGTTCAGGAGCTGTGTGAAAGTCGAGGTGGCCGTCCTTGGCTTTCCGTCCTAATGAGCCTTACGGTTTCTGTGGACGTAAAGCAACACTGAACCATGCTTATAGGCACTGGTCACAGTTTGTCCCTAATATGTCAACCGACACCCGAGGACATGAAGCTCTACATCATCATCATCAAGACTGTGAAAGCAACATAGCATCGAAGCACGCAGGTTAACAAAAGGCGCGTCCGCCCCCAGGTAAAACAAAGTCCTGTCTCGATTCAAAGGGTTTTCGTTTTTGTTGGCGTAAGCAACGCGGGCGGTTATAAAAGAAACTCCTGATATAATCTGAGTGACTGCCTGTTACAAACGTACCGCTGTTTGAGCACCAACGAAAATCTGTCAGTTAGCTGAGTTTTCGGAGGCCTATCGCGTAACCAGTTATGGCAGTGGTTGGAGGAAGGATGTCGTAAACCAGTGCTTGGAGTTTGCCTGCGCCCCGTACAGAGCGATGAAGCCAGCGCCCGGCTCTTCCCGTGGAACCCTCTGGTGGGGTACTGTGGACACAGAAATTAAGGTTCTCTACCTCTGTTCAAGGTTTCAAGGTTTTATTGAGCTTTTTGCCCCTGTGGACTATAAAGCGAAGTTACATTCGCACACGACATTCCTTATGAACAAGTACATGACTTCTACTAATAAATAACTACCACACTTTATATATAAGAGAACCTTGAGCCAACAAATGTACCTTTAAAGCCTGCAGTAAACTCGGGGGGACGGGACATTTAAAAGTAAACTTATGACCACCATAAAACTCTCAGCCTGTGTATATGTTTTGCTGGCCGCTCCATGAGACAGACTGCATTGTCCGTCGCTTCGTGGTTACTCAAGGTCCTGCTGGTCACGATTCCGACAGTGTGGGTCAACAAGGCGACGGGCGGAGAAGGGGGACGAGGGGAGGGGAGGGGGGTGAAGTAAACGAGGAAGGGGATGGGGGCGGGGGCGGAAGGAGGGCGGGGGTAACTCTGACAAAAGAACCTTAGTTACAGCACTTACAAGAACTAGGTATGCAAATCAACCATGACGCTGGACATTGCCCGGACATCTGGTCATCTCTGGTCATCTTGAAGGGTCAGTGAAGGGCCAAGCCGACGAGCCGGCTGGCATGTAGGTGGCCGGTCAGATGGGCAGACGATAGCGCGCGACAGGTGATGACGCTACGCCTCACCGGCTACAGGTTGTTTCGAGTGTTGTATATATATATATATATATAGTGACCAGAGAAGTGGGAACGTTACAGAGAAGAGGTCGCCGTCTCTCCTTGAAAAGCATGGCGGTGTATTAGCAGGTGTATTTAATCACGTGTGTGTGTGTGTGTGTGTGTGTGTGTGTGTGTGTGTGTGTGTGTGTGTGTGTGTGTGTGTGTGTGTGTGTGTGTGTGTGTGTGTGTGTGTGTGTGTGTGTGTGTGCGTGTGTGTGTGTGCGACGTGTGTACGTGTGTGTCAGTGTGTGTGTGCGCGCGCGCGCGCGCGCGCGCGTGTGTGTGTGTGTGTGTGTGTGTGTGTGTGTGTCAGTGTGTGTGTGTGTGTGTGTGTGTAGATGTTACAACCTCGCGTGTCGGTGAAACACAGAACCTCGGTGTTTTTGTGTCATAGACGGAATGTTCACAGAGACCCATTTCGTCTTCTTCTTTTTTTCCCCCCAAGTGTGTCCACCGAGTGGGTTGCGAAGAGGAAAAGGAAGAGAGGGAGAAGAGAAAAAAGACAAAGAAAAGGGCCACTGGATGCTTGACACCTTCAAGATGGTGCCTATACAGGTCCATGGTTGGTGCCAACGGAAGGCATGGACCATGGCTGGAATGAGCAGGACATTCCAACCCAACGCCGTCCGTCAGACAGAGAAGAGTGCGTGATGTATGTGCGGCTGGCGATAGCTTATACTCTCGGTGGATTTCGCTGTGCCCCCTTCTGAATCCTGTGGCTTGACGCTGGAGTTCAGGACTCTTGACGGCTGCAAGCTCGTGAGGTTCTTCCCGGCTACTGCTGTATGTTGTGTAGCATTGCTTTGATTGTAGTTTAAGACCATGCTGCATAGCACTAGCTCAAGCAGACCAAGATCTACGGCGCTTGCTCTAGCAGACCAAGATCTACGGCACTTGCTGTAGCAGACCAGGATCTGCGGCACTTGCTGTAGCAGACCAGGATCTACGGCACTTGCTGTAGCAGGCCAGGATCTACGGCACTTGCTGTAGCAGAACAAGATCTGCGGCACTTGCTGTAGCAGATCAAGATTTATGGCACTTGCTGTAGCAGATCAAGATTTATGGCACTTGCTGTAGCAGACCAAGATCTACGGCACTTGCTGTAGCAGACCAGGATCTACGGCACTTGCTGTAGCAGACCAGGATCTGCGGCACTTGCTGTAGCAGACCAAGATCTACGGCGCTCGCGCTAGCAGAGCAATGGCTCTAACTCTATAGTAACCATGCCAAGCTCTACGGCTCTAGTTGTAGCAGGTCAATGGCTCTAGCTCTACTATACCAAGGTCTGTGGCACTAGTTCTAGCAAACCAGTGGATCTAGCTGTACAATAACTATACAAAGCTCTACGGCTCTAGCTCAAGCAGACCAATGGTTCTAGCTCTACAGTAACTATACCAAGCTCTACGGCACTAGCTCAAGCAGACCAATGGCTCTAGCTCAACCATACCAAGCTCTAAGGCACTAACTCAAGCAGATCAATGGCTCTAGCTCTACAGTAACTTTGCCAAGCTCTATGGCTCCAGCTCTAGCAGACCAATGGCTCTAGCTCTAGTAGACCAAGCTGTACGACCCTCGGCAGGACGTGAAGAGGACAGACAGCTCGATTCGCCAAGCAGACCGAACTGTCCTTGTGATCAGCCAACGACAAGAAGGAGAAGAATGTGGTTTAGTTTAATAAAGTGTGCTTCTTCGACTCAGTAAACTTTGTGTTTATACACAGTCGAATAATTTTGTGGCTCTCAGTGTGAACTGATTCTCTCCCCAACCCCACCAACCGCGACAATCAGCTGCTAAGTTTCAGGTCGATAGAGTGACACAAATCCAGCACGACACGTACGAGTTACTGACCCAGATTTGTTACTAACGTTCTCCAACTGGGAGAGGTACTGTAGGCTTGTTTACAGTAACAGGGCTGGCTGGGTCAACTGAAATAACCGCGTTGCTGGTGGGAGTGCATTTCGGTGCGGTAATGAGCATCTCCAGTAGGGCCTAGGGTTAGTCAGTCAACCAGTCGCTGTTCGCCTTTTATGTGGGCTGTTATTTCTGCATTATTTCCAGTATTTATGGTTACACACACACACACACACACACACCACACACACACACACACACACACACACACACACACACACACACACACAAGCGCGCACATGTGCACGTGCGCACTTTGCTATAAAAAATGACAGTATCAAGAAGGTGGAAACAATGACGCGCCTGAGCACAAGGATTCCCCCCCCCACCACACACACACACACGTACACACACGCACGTACACACACACACACACACACACACACACACACACACACACACACACACACACACACACACACACACACACACACACACACACACACACGCACGCACGCACGCGCCTGAAGTGTATACTTACAGGAGAGAGAGAGAGAGGGTGCTGTCGGAGATGACTGAGTCAACGAAAAAGGTTTGAGCTGATTCAGCAGATTCGGAGTGGCAGTCTTGCCCTGCACCCCCCCCCCCCCCCCCCCACCCACCCGAGGACCGCACCCCCCCCCCCTCCCCCACCCTACACCGAGGACCCCCTCCACTCCCCACACCGTACCCCCGCCTCCCGCGTTACATTCCAATCACTCCGACATGGCAGGTTTATTTACACATAAAGCAGGCGGCTAGGCGGGCACATAGGGCATATAGTCTGTGATACGCTAATTATCCACAACGGATGGCAGAACCAATTATTCCTCCTTTTTATGTAACATGAGAGAAAGGAAATCGTGCATAGAAAAGTTCAGCTCCTAATTTAACGCACGAGTGCACTTCGTGATTTACAGAAGTATTCTTGTTTTCTTCTTCTTCTTACGGAGGGAGTATGGTCACGCTTATTTGGATTATTTCCTGCTCTTGTGCGTTACCTGTGTGTTTTCGTGTTATCGACATGGTGGACATGAGGTCTTTAACGTGTACATCTATCTCAGTGCCAGCTGCGCACATGACAAGCACTGAAGAATCAGTGCAAGTGTTGACCCGGAAGTACGGAAGAAAAAAAACACCCCAAAAAGGTCCTTTGGCCTGTCCCGAGTAGACATCGAGGAAGTTCAGCTTGTAATTTAAAGTAGTAATTAACCCTGCTTCTAACAGCGTTACAAACCCATAAATTCTTTGTCCTTAAAATCGGGTCTATCCCAGTCCCCACCCCTACCCCGGCCACCCTTCTCCTAGACATTCCTACGCCCCCCCCCCCCCCCCCCCCCCCCCCACACACACACACAACCCTACCCCGACCCCCCTTCCCCTAGACATTCCCCCGCCTTTATAGCAAATCCCTTCTACCGTTGGTTACAGTATAGCGGATCGCTACTGTTGGTGACATTATCGCCAATCGCTTCTACCGTTGGTTACAGTATATCCAATTGCTTCTACCGTTGGTTACAGTATAAACAATCACTACCGTTGGTGATTTTACAGCAAATCCCGGCTCCCCTTCCTTTCCAGTACCGGGACAGAAAACTGACACTAATCTCTCTCTATCATTATATGTTGTTGTTTTTTTTTTACTGGGGATGGAGGGTGGGGGGTGTACGCTGTGCAACATTCATCGCTTCCCTTTGAAGTGCCATACCGTGCTCTTTCTGCACTGGGCGCAGCACGCTCATCGCGTTCCTCGCGCATCTTCCTCTTCCTCCTCAGCTTTTTCTTCTGCCTTCCACACCTGTGTATTTCCAGCCCCAGTGATGATGCAGATCTGGGTGTGCGCCGTCTCTCTCCCTCCCCTACAGTGTCGTGGACAAAGCTGTGCTGTTCGGTCATGTTAGCAGACCTATTTCTGTCCATACAGTCATGTTGACCTATTTCTGTCCATACCGAGTCATCTTCCACCGTCCCCATAGCATGGTGGCCCAAACTGTCTATCTGTTATGTCAGCAGGCCCCATAGTTTGGTGGCCAAAGCTCTCTGTCTGTCATGTTCTGTCTATACCCAGTCACCCTCCACCGTCCCCATGGTATGATGGTCAGAGCTCTTATTCTCTCGTGTCAGCAGAACGTTCTATCTACACACAACCATCATCCATCGGCCCCATAGTCTGGTGGCCAAAGCTCTGATTCTGTCATGTCAGCAAAACTTTCTATTCTCCAGCGTCCGCATAGTGTGGTGGCCAAGGCTCTCTGTCATGTCAGCAGACCTCTCTATCTATACATATACTCATCATCCACCGTCCCCATAGTATGGTGGCCAAGGCTCTCTGTCATGTCAGCAGACCTTTCTATCTATACGTATAGTCATCATCCACCGTCCCCATAGTACGGTGGCCAAAGCTCTCTGTCCTGTTAGCAGACCTTTCTATCTATACAGTCACCCTCCACCGTCCCCATAGTATGGTGGCCAAGGCTCTCTGTCATGTCAGCAGACCTTTCTATCTATACATATAGTCATCATCCACCGTTCCCATAGTATGGTGGCCAAAGCTCTCTGTCCTGTCAGCAGACCTTTCTATCTATACAGTCACCCTCCACCGTCCCCACAGTATGATGGCCAAAGCTCTCTGTCTGTCGAGTCAGCAGACCTTTCTATCTATACACTGTCATTATTCACCGTTCCCATAGTATGGTGGCCAAAGCTCTCTGTCATCTCCTGTCTATACCCAGTCACCCATGTCGGCAGAACATTCTATCTATACACAGTGATCCTCCACAGTCCCCATGCTGTTCAGCTGTCTGCTGAGGCCCCTTTATGGAGTTTCCCGCAACATCTACGTCACATAACATTTCCTGCTCGAGAAGGGCAGTAGGGGAAGCGTTCCTTGTAATGTGACAGAAACACGGCACATGAATTACTCACACTGACGTATTTGGTTGTCAATCTCTCTCTGGGTTTTTTTTTCTGTGTTTTTTTTAACCTTATTCCACACTGTTTTTATGTTCAGATCTCGTAATAACGCTGTCCTTGACTTTAGGGGTGGGGGTGGGGGGGGGCAGAACAACTGCCTTTCGCACTCTCTGTATGACGATGATGATGATTTTTACTATTCCACTTTGGTAATAAAAGTAATAATGATATATTTATAAAACGAGAACATCTAACATATATACACATAAAAATAAAGCTCTATACAAGGTAGGTAGGTAGGTAGTGTTGCTTAATGTCCTCAGATGTCAGTTGACATATTAGGGACAAGCTGAGACCAATGCCGAAGCATGGTTCAATATAGCTTTACGTCCACGGAAACCAAAAGGCTCGTTAGGACGGACAGCCCAAGACGGCCACCTCGACTCTCACACAGCTCCTGAACTATGCTCTATACAAAATTCAAATATAAACTATATACACGTTGCGACAAACCAAGCGGAAAACAACAATAACAACGACTACAGGAAATTCGAGTCACAAGAAACAAAACAGCCCAGACCTACAGTACACACACACACACACACACACAAAGAGGCTCTCTTGCTCCTTCACACTGTACGCATGTTAAAGCAAGTACATGGCAGTTATGTCCCACGTCCATCTTCAAAGACTCCTGTGGTAAGTAAGTAAGTAAACTGGTGTTTTACGCCCAGTCCACCAGTGCGCTTATATCAGGGCGAGACTCCTGTGGACGTACTGTTCAGACATGCGGAGGGAAGGAAGTTGGTTAGTTCTTGGATTTTAAGGTCCCATCAGCCGCATAGGGTCACCTTAGGACGAATTACACACTGACAGTTCTCTTACATCAGTACAAAACACAAGTCACTAAATCACCAGTTTGCCAAATGTACTGATTTCAACATCGAAAAGCAGCCATCCGTCTGCCTATCAAAGTGCAATAACACATGTTTTTGTACCTACTGAAACTCCGTAGGCATTCACCACGGGAACCTGCTTAATATTTCAACACTAACGCTGTTAAAAAGTAGGGAAAGGATTTGGGAGGGGGGGGGGATGAAGGTAAATAGACCGGGGAAGTAGAAATTAGAACAAGGAAGAAATTTCTGGCATCGGGCGAAGCATGATTCCAGGATCTAAAGGAAGAGCATTACACATATTTGTCAGCTCCGGGTTCCCAACGGAGGCGACCTTAATTTCTGCGTCCGCAGCACCCCCACTGCGAGATGGAATGAAGGAAAATGAAAAAGCAGCCTTCACAAGTGGCTTGCGCCTCGGAGGGTCTGAAGTGTTGAGGAGCTGGAGACATTACCTGCGGACACAATGCCAAGGGCACCACACCAGGAAAAGGGGGAAGCAAGAGGAAGCGCTGGAAGATCTTTAATGATTTTTTTATTTTTTTTAAAGAACGAGAAATAAAAGGGCCACTGTCGACCAGGACGATACAGGGACGTTTCCGAAAGCAAACGCTGGGAGAAGCTTCTGAGAGACGAAGCGCGTAGACACCATCGTGAACGGAACGAAATGGTCTGACACCATTTTGGTGACAGCGAATTATGAGTTTGCCTCTTTTTTTCTGTTCAGCGAATTATGAGGTTGCCTCTTTTTTCTGTGCTTGTTGTTAATAATAGCTGTTGTGGAAGCGTGGAAAGAGAAAGCGCTCTACGATCTTCCTTGAAAAGACGACATGAGGACATCGTCAGTCAGACGAATGCTGGAACTGTTTCAAAGGCAACGTTAGGGAAGCTTCTGAGAGACGGGGAGCAGCGCACATGGGATTTTCCGAGCGCATAGATTCCATTTTGAACTAAACTGAACTGAACTGTTGCTGACATCAAACTCCTGGGGTACTTTAGGATTACTTTACGTGGCGGGAGCTTAGATTCAGTTCGGTTAAGTGCAAGGTGGTATCTCGGCGCTCAGGAAAGCCCACTTGCGCTCCACCCAGTCTCTCGGGAGTGTTCCCAGCGTGGCATTTAAAACAGATGCAAGGCTGGTCTGATTGACGATGGCCCTTTCTCGTCCTTTAATGGATGATGATCACCGAGCGCTTCCGCTTCCTACGTTCAGTTTCTCCAGGCGATCGATAGAGTACGTGATGTCTTTTGCTTTTTGTCTCCCGCTTTTAGGGAAGAAGGGTGGTTTTGTATTACCAGTAGTTTGTTTGGACATGCTGGAGTCATGTAAAATGACAGAGCAGATAGTCTGCACCTCTTAAAATGAGGGGGTAAAAGTAAAGGGTACACAAACAGTTGTGTATGGATGTGACAAAGTGAACATCGCTTAGTGCCTCCCTGCGTTAGAATTGCCACGGTCTCTGCATAACCTTTAATTTTTGATTTGAAAAAAGTTGCCGTTGTAATTATGACGCTGCGCGGCCACCATGGCTTTTCCCCCTTTGTTTTTACCGGAACCGGACGTGAAAAGGCAGTCATCACTATTCGGTAGGTCCGAAAGGTTAAGGAGCCCACTATCTGCGGGCACAACGCCAAAGACATACATCACCGATCGCCGTAATGTATTCTTTCTTACTAACAATTTAACAGTGGGGTGTTCGGGTCGGATTCTCCCAGCAAAGCAAACTGCAGCAGAGTGACGCCAGCCTACTTATTCACTCCTAACGCTTTTTTATATATTCCTAATCAACCAATTAGCAAAGTACACGTGAGGACTTACTGCCAATCGCCGCATACACTTCATTATGGGTGCATGCATGGTGTTCTTTCAGCATTTATCGAAAGCAGAGCTTTCTAAAATCATGACAGTGCATACTTTTATTGTGTGTGGGTTCTTCCCTGGAAACTGTCATCTTTCTGTCAGCTGTAATTAAGTGAAGTGTAAATATTGAGATATGCTTGTTGACCGTTTATGGCTTGGCTGCGTTTGCCTTTGACTGTGTTGTGTCCAGGATCACGCTCTAAAATGCCCCCTTGACTTGAGTGTCGTAAGTGACGATTAGAGGGACCGGAGGTGCAAAACGCATGCACGCGCGCGCGCGCCACACACACACACACACACACACACACACACACACACACACACACACACACACACACACACACACACACACACACACACACAACTAACTTAACACCTGGTTTAGACTTCAGAACAAGGAGGTGTTTACTCCATACCCTACACACAAACACTCAGTCAATGATGGTCAACAGTTCAACACCCCTGTTGCGGCACGTTTTGTTACCAAGGTGACAAAACGTGCAGTGATGCCTGCACGTTTTGTCACCAACGAGATGGTGACAAATTGTACAGGCATTGTTTCTTTTAAACTTGGAAGAGAGAGAGAGAGAGAGAGAGAGAGAGAGAGAGAGAGAGAGAGAGAGAGAGAGAGAGAGACACACACACACACACACACACACACACACACACACACACACACACACACACACACACACACACACACACACACACACACACACACACACACACACACACACACACACACACACACAGGGAGACAGGCACGAGAGAGAGAGACAGACAGACAGAGAGAGAAACACAGAGAGAGATTGAGAGAGAACTCGAACTCGAACTCGAAAACTGTATTTCACAAGGATTGTAGCTTAGGTTCAGTCAGAAACCTGTCTAACAAGAGAGAGAAAATAAGACAGTGCAAACGAGCGGGACAGAGAGGAAAAAAGGGTGAAGAGAGAGAGTAATGAACAGTATACAGACAATAAAGAACAACGAAACAATATACAGTAACTAAAATGTAAATCATACTTTTCTCCACAGAATTCTCACGGTTCTTTCGAAAAGTTGATGAATCTGTTGAATAATACACATAAATGATCCTGCTGGGATCTTGTTTGTTTTGTCAATGATGTTGTTACAAACAAAGTGCCGCACACCCTTTTGAGCTACATAACAAACATTTCAAACAAAGATGACAGCCAGTGTTAAAGAAAAAAAAAGAACTGTTGTGTGTTTCCACTTTTAATTAACCAACTTCAATTAAGAGCAGACATTCTACTTTACTTCTAACGCTAGTGTGCGCTGCACACAGTGAAGTAACCTGTCATTAAAGAAAACATATTGGCGGGTCGTTATTGCCAGCAGAAGGGTCAAAGCTGGTCGGGATCAGGAGCGATAAGCAAGATAAGCTCAACCACAATACCTACATGGGCCGAGAGCAGCTGGGAAAATAATAATAATGTTAATAATAATACCGAAACCCTTTTTCTTTTTTTGGGGGGGGAGGGGGGGGGAGGGGAGAGGGGGGCACAATATACTATAAACTTCACTAGGCGCCGTGCATTGAAATGTTCTGATTAAAAATAAACAAGAAACAAGGGTATCAGACCCACGCTTACCTTCAGCCTCATCAAATCATATCAACCATATCAAACACAGGATAAAAAACGCGATCAATCAGTCTCTATGTAATCTTATATGAAGCAGCTCAGAGAGCTATAAACTGCAGTATAAGCCTTGCGGTCTGCTCAATGCACTATAGAATTTCAGTTTAACACTTAATGACGCGGGGATAATAAAACAACAACACAGCACAGCACGCAGCACGCACGCACGCACGCCACGCGCACACACGCGCGCGCGCGCGCACGCACGCACGCACGCACCCCACGCACGCACACCACACACACACACACACACACACACACACACACACACACACACATCGAATGAACAGGAAAGACAGAGTGGAACTTGCGATGGAGTGACAAATCGTGCAGCGAATGATACTTTCGGCACGTTTTGTCACCACGTGGTTACAAAATGTGCCGGGGTGACAAAACGTGCAGGCAGTGCATCAAATTTGACAAAACGTGCCGCAACAACCCCCACGTATGTCATTCCAAACAACACCTGTCCTCTCCACATGTATACATATACTGGACAAGTGACACTGTCAGTTAACAAACATCTGACACATAAAACTCAGTGGAAAATATAAAAGTCAATGTGGTATTTTCAACGTTTTTGCATTCAGCAAATCGTTAACAAGAAGAAGTTCACGTTTATAAATATTTCATTATGATGATGAGGATGATCAAAAATAAATTGAAAGACCCTGTTAGGGAGGAAGAAGTGACAACGGTAACATTTCTGGCAGCGGATGGAGCATGCCTGGCTATACTCTGACCTAAAGACTTTAAAAGAGAGAGGCTTTAACAGCTCCGGGTCCTCTGCGGAGAGGACCGCCCGATCTATCTCATGTTCCATGAAGTGTTTGTACAATACTGAGCTGGTTTCGTTCACATCCGTGGTTTTGTCATTTGCCTTAACTGTCATATTCAGCTGGGTTCATTGTCTGGGTTAGTTGTGAGCGTGTCTCGCCGTTCTGTGTATCGCAAATTAGCTTTCAGTTGTTGAACTCCGTGATCGAACTGTTCGTGGTATAATTAAGACATTCGCTGATTGAGGAGTCGTAGTTTCAAAACACATGTCTGGCCTCGGCCATTGACATCTAAGGGTGTCTGCCACCCTCCCCCCCCCCCCCCCATCTCTCTCTCTCTCTCTCTCTCTCTCTCTCTCTCTCTCTCTCTCTCTCTCTCTCTCTCTCTCTCTCTCTCTCTCCAGCTCCTTGTTAAGGAGACAAGATCGGATTCGAGTCACCGTTTCAGACTCACTGCGCAGATAACATGGTTATTCAGAAAAGACTTTTCCCCCTAGTGATCCCCCCCCCCCCCACCCCCCCCTCGCCCCCACCCCCGCAAAGCGCAGAAAATCACTATCCAAACGCATAAAAGGTTAAAAAGAAGGCTATTTATTAGGGCAAAACACAACATGCGAATTTTCGGGGTAATCCCCTTTTTTTAAGCTACAAAACAACACTTCAGAAAATCGGTGAAAGACATTTTAAGACATTTTGGTGGTTATATATATTCTTTTCTTCCTCTTCTTCTTTTTTTTTTTTTTTTTTTTACTGCTGGTCAATGGGTTAGGTAGGAGCTCAGTAGCCTACTGTAAATGCAAGGTCCACCAAGGTCACTTCACTTTATCGCCACTGACAATCCAGCCAAATTACCAAAAGGTTTCGGTGTAATCAGTGTCCAAACTCTCTCTTCTATGAGTGGGAATCGTACTGTAGGAATGCTGTATATGTAATAATAAAGTACATTTATCATGCGCTCATCAACGCCCTGAGCGCTCACATGATATGTACCATTGACGCGTTCTTAATAGAATACTAATAATAACGACAGTTAAAAAAGATTTTTTGAAAAACGGTTCTGCTTAAGATGATGCGGATGCGCTGTCTCAAAAGAGCGAACGGCAAGCGCCTCTGTGTCAAGTGCGGGCTGTCCCAGTGACGAATGTTCTCGGTGTCACAGGTGGAGAGGTAGAGACATAAGAGACTACCTCAAACAAGCGAAAGTTAAATGAGTCCAGACGTGAATGACTATACGGGACAAAATTGAGGTCAGACAGCGCAAGGGAAAAGAGACAGGGAGAAAGTTCGAGAAACAGAGAGAGAGGGGGGAGAGGGAGATTCAACGAGAGAGAGAGAGGGAGGGGGAGATCAACGAAGACAGAGAGAGAGGGAGGAGATTCAACGAGACAGAGAGGGGGATTCACGAGACAGAGAGGGAGAGGGGAGATTCAACGAGAGAGAGAGGAGGGAAGGAGAACAGAGGGAGGGGGAGATTCAACGAGAGAGAGGGGTGGGGGGGAGGAGATTCAACGAGATGAGAGGGATTCAACGAGAGAGGGGGGAGATTCACGAGGATGAGGGGGTGGGAGGATTCAACGAGGGAGGGGAAGTTCAACGAGGATGGGGGGGAGGTTCAACAGAGGGAGAGTGGGGAGTGGGAAGATTCAACGAGAGAGGGGAGGGGGGGGGGGGTGAGAT
>JABMCL010001506.1:947500-952500 GCA_018857735.1 Alviniconcha marisindica
TCTTTCCCCCCCACTTTCTAACTCAGCACATTCAAAGAGATCAACGAAAGCGGATGCGGGACCTTTCTCACTGCCTGTGCCTGCAGTAAATCTTTCAAACACTGAATTTACTGAGTGATATTTCCGGGTTTTATTTGCCCTACCAGCTATCGCTTCGGTTGCTTACTGTTTCATTCGCGTACACTGATCGAGAGGCCACACGTGTTGACAGTGAGGATGCCTTTTTATTAGCTCTCTAGTGCGCTGTGTTTAGTGCCGCCATTGCAATACTGGCAGAGCTACGCCAGTCAACATCGTGATGGATTCTAGAAAGAAGTCTGTTGGATAGATTTGGCCCTTGCAAAGCCGGGTAAGTGTTATCATTCATTCAGTAAACCAGTGGTTTCAGAACAAAGTGCAGCTATCGCTTACTCTTCGTTGCATCAGTTAAGAAACGCAGCACCGCAAAAATGTTCTATCAAGGCACGCAAATTGTTCATTGATTACAGAAAGCAAATGATTCTAAGCTGTGGGAGGTCGGAAGTGTTGCACGTTTCGTCTGCGCGCGCTGATTGGTTAATCGCGTTCTGTCAATCATAATTTGGCGGCACGTTAATTGTAGACGGTCACCAGCTGAGACAAGACTGGCGGTGCCCCTTATGACGTAATGCATCCAAGCGGCGTTGGTTCCAAGCTAACTCGTCATATGCTGATTGAACTTACAAAAACAGACAAACAATTAAGTGATGACTTAAATTCAAAGACTTCATTTTGGGGTTTAAACTCTCAGCTCTTTCACACACCTGGCGTGTCCACTATGAAGTCTGTCAACTTTGCAACTCACGCGGATGTCAGGGCAAAACACACAAGAACAAGTTCCAACTGAACACATCTTTAAGACGACTGACACAAACGTGCAAACGCTGTGCAGTCAATGTGCAAACGCTGTGCAAATCTGCTTCTTTGTGAAACGGACCGAGAGACGGTTGTTTTACAAGAAAGCGACGGAAGAAAGCTTTGTATTCGTCGTCTTTCTCTCTCTCGGATTGTGTTCCCGTTGTGGGAAGCGAGACAGAACTTCCTTTAAAATGCAAATGTAACCTTTGCGTACTGTGTCCGACTTCAACTCTTCGAAGACTCTGAGACTTTTTAGTGTCTGTTGGGTCACTTTGGCTGAAACATAGACTGCAGGATCTTTACCACGCGTGTCGGTGTGTAATCTTTTTTGCACGCGTATACAGGCGAAAGGACTAAATGTGCACTGTAGTCGAGTCTGCATAGAATTTGACTCCGGAGAAATCTCGGGGCGTGCGCGAAGCCCCAGCACGTAACGGTCACCCATCCATGTGGTGACCACATTCAATCGTGCTTAACTTATGGCTTTCGGCGAAAAGGGCTCTGCACCACCGATTTCTTCTGCAGGCGATCATGTGTAACTTTTGACTTTCAGCGAGAGCTACACTGCGCCACCGATTTCTTCTGCAGTCAGTCATGTGTAACTTTCGATTTTCGGCGAAAAGGGCTCTGCGCCACCGATTTCTTCTGCAGTCGATTATGTGTAACTTTTGACTTTCGGCGAGAGCGCCTTTGCGCCACCGATTTCTTCTACAGTCGATTATGTGTCACTTTTGTCTTACGACGAGAGCGACTCTGCACACCGATTTCTTATGCAGTCAGTCATATATATATATATATATATTTTTTTTTTTTTTTTTTTTTTTTTTTTTTTTTTTTTTTTTTTTTTTTTGGTCTTTTCTCGAGAGCGACTCTGCATCACCGATTTATTCTGCAGTCAATCCTGTATCTATATATATTTTGTCTTTTGGCGAGAGTGAATCTGCACCACAGATTTCTTCTGCAGTCAGTCATGTGTAATTTATGGCTTCGGCCAGAGCGACACAGCGCCATCGATTTTTCTGCAGTCGATCATGCGTAATTTGCAAGTCTGGGAACTGGTGCAGTAGACGAGTGCAGCCTGACGGCATTGACGTGCTGCTCAGTAGGGAGAGGGACCTTGATGTACGCCCACCAGACAACGCCGGCATTATTGCCACACACTGAAAGGGACCATATCGAGGCACCAGACTGCAAACGGTAGTGTCATGCAAGAGTGTACATCGAACCCGTCGGGGCTCGGGTGGTTTTATTCACGAGGTGCCTCTTTCCAAAGCAGTAAAGTTCTGTATAATCACGATATATATTGTTAAATCTTTGATGTATTGGTCCTCTCTGCATGTAGAGGGAGAGTGTGGGTGAGTGAGTGAATGTATGTGTGCGTGCGTGCGTGCGCGCGCGTGTGTCTGTGTGTATGCGTGTGTGTGCGTGCGTGCGTGCGTGCGTGCGTGCGTGTGTGCGTGCGTGCGTGCGTGCGTGCGTGCGTGCGTGCGTGCGTGCGTGTGTGTGTGTGTGAATGAGTGTGTGTGTGTGTCCGTGTGAATGCAAACAGGAAAGGGAGCTAACGACGTTTTCAACGACGTCACAAGTACAACAAAGGACGCAGTCACAGAGGCCCGAATCACCAACGATAAAACGCAACACGGTCACATGATCACGTGGTCTGGAAAACATTACATACAGCTAACAACTCGGTAAAACTCTGGTTTTAACCCACCCACCTAGAAAGGGAAACAGAAGCAGCTACACCTACATTATGATAGAGAGAGTGAGAGTGGGGGAAGAAGAAGAAAAAGACCAGATAAACGAGAGAGAGAGAGAGAGAGAGAGAGAGAGAGAGAGAGAGAGAGAGAGAGAGAGAGAGAGAGAGAGAGACAGACAGACAGACAGACAGACAGACAGACAGACAGACAGACAGACAGACAGACAGACAGACAGACAGAAACAAAAGACAGAGAGACAGACAGAGACAGACACAGACAGAGATAGTGACAGACAGAGACAGAGAGGCATAGACAGAGACAGAGAGACAGACAGAGACAGACAGACAGACAGAGAAGGAAACGTAGGAGAGGGGTGGAGAGAGACCACTGAGGTCTTAATAGAGAGTGTGAGACACGCACGTAATAGGCTAAGTTGGGGGAAGGGGTTACAGTTAAAATGGACGAGTGGGGACACGCAGACGTTCAGAGCAGTTGGGGGAAAGGGCAATTTAGTTCAAATGGCAAACAAATGATGTCGGAGCCGGGTGGTGGTGACGGTAGAAGGAAGAGGAGCTGCAGTTCTGTGGGGAAGTTGGGGGCAGGAAAAAAGTGAGGTTGTAGAGGGGGAGACATGCTGATGTTTGGAGAGGTTGTTGAGGTGGGGGGCGGTGGAGGGGGGCATGTAGGTATTGGGAGAGGTTGTTGAGGTGGGGGCGGTGGAGGGGGGCTGTAGGTATTGGGAGAGGTTGTTGAGGTGGGGGCGGTGGAGGGGGGCTGTAGGTATTGGGAGAGGTTGTTGAGGTGGGGGCGGTGGAGGGGGGCTGTAGGTATTGGGAGAGGTTGTTGAGGTGGGGGCGGTGGAGGGGGGCTGTAGGTATTGGGAGAGGTTGTTGAGGTGGGGGCGGTGGAGGGGGGCTGTAGGTATTGGGAGAGGTTGTTGAGGTGGGGGCGGTGGAGGGGGGCTGTAGGTATTGGGAGAGGTTGTTGAGGTGGGGGCGGTGGAGGGGGGCTGTAGGTATTGGGAGAGGTTGTTGAGGTGGGGGGGGCGGTGGAGGGGGGCTGTAGGTATTGGGAGAGGTTGTTGAGGTGGGGGGGGCGGTGGAGGGGGGCTGTAGGTATTGGGAGAGGTTGTTGAGGTGGGGGGCGGTGGAGGGGGGCTGTAGGTATTGGGAGAGGTTGTTGAGGTGGGGGGGGGCAGGTGGAGGGGGGTTGTTAGGTATGTGGAGGGTGTAGAGTTGAGGTGAGGGGGGGCGGTGGAGGGGGGCTGTAGGTATTGGGAGAGGTTGTTGAGGTGGGGGCGGTGGAGGGGGGCTGTAGGTATTGGGAGAGGTTGTTGAGGTGGAGGGGGGCGGTGGAGGGGGGCTGTAGGTATTGGGAGAGGTTGTTGAGGTGGAGGTGGGGGCGGTGGAGGGGGGCTGTAGGTATTGGGAGAGGTTGTTGAGGTGAGGGGGGCGGTGGAGGGGGGCTGTAGTATGGAGCGGTTGTTAGGTGATGTGTGTGGTGGAGGGGGGCATGCAGTATTGGGAGATGTTGTTGAGTGAGGGGGGTGAGGGCATGAGGTATTGGGAGAGGTTGTTGAGGTGGGGTTGGCGTGGAGGGGGGACTGCAGACGTTGGGAGAAGTTTTGAGGACTGCAGACGTTGGGGGTGTGGTTGGAGGGGGGACATGCAGACGTTTGGGAGATGGTTGTTGAGGTGGGGATACAGCAGAGTTGGGAGAGTTGAGGGACATGCAGACGTTTGGGAGAGGTTGTTGAGGGGGGATACATGCAGACGTTGGGAGATGTTGTTGAGGGGGGATACATGCAGATGTTGGGATGTGAGGTGGGTCGTTGGAGGGGGGACATGCAGACGTTGGGAGATGTTGTTGAGGGGGGTACATGCAGACGTTGGGAGATGTTGTTGAGGGGGGATACATGCACACGTTGGGAGATGTTGTTGATGAGGGATACATGCAGATATTGGGAGATGTTGTTGAGGGGGGATACATGCAGACGTTGGGAGAAATTTGAGGGACCTGCAGACGTTGGGAGAAGTTTGAGGGACATGCAGACGTTGGGAGATGTTGTTGAGGAGGAAGACATGCAGACGTTGGGAGATGTTGCTGTGGGGGGATACATGCAGACGTTGGGAGAGTTTTGAGGGACATGCAGACGTTGGGAGATGTTGAGGGGGGATACATGCAGACGTTGGGAGATGTTGTTGAGGGGGGATACATGCAGATGTTGGGAGATGTTGTTGAGGGGGGATACATGCAGATGTTGGGAGATGTTGTTGAGGGGGGATACATGCAGATGTTGGGAGATGTTGTTGAGGGGGGATACATGCAGACGTTGGGAGATGTTGTTGAGGGGGGACATGCACACGTTGGGAGATGTTGTTGAGGGGGGATACAGGCAGATGTTGGGAGATGTTGGTGAGGGGG
>JABMCL010001506.1:957500-960000 GCA_018857735.1 Alviniconcha marisindica
TGGGAAAGCGGTTCAGTCTATCGGCTTAGGGTTGGGGCTAACCCAGTAAAAAAAAAAATAAAATTCTTGATTTACGAGGGTAATAAATGAACATGTATGCCTAAACAAGGGACTATTTATATATATATATATATATATATATATATATATATATATATATATATATATATTATGACAGAGGAGAGAGAGAGAGAGAGAGAGAATCAGATACTATATATATATATATATATATATATATATATAGAGAGAGAGAGAGAGAGAGAGAGAGAGAGAGAGAGAGAGAGAGAGAGAGAGAGAGAGAGACCTAGCCATGATGCAACAGGTTCGCATAATTTGCCAGTCTACATACTTTGAGATCCGGAAGATCGGATCGATCTGCCAGTTTCTTACCAAGTGAGGCCACAAAAACTCTTTTCATGTCTCTTGTACGCTCTCGTTTAGATTACTGTAATTCCCTGTTAGCTGGTATCCCTAAAAACTAAAATACCACCACCAACAACAACAACGAAACTTGTAAATAAAATTCAGCGTGTGATGAACAGTGCCGCTCGTCTAGTATGTCTCTTGTGGATTTGCACTGGTTACCAATAGAACGCAGACTAGAAGACAAGATTGCTACAGTCTGCTACAGCGTGTAGTGATCGTCATTGCACTGCTCCTCCTTACCTTTCTGGCCTCCTTTAACAGTACACCCTATCACGCATTCTCTGCCCCCTGCTAATAATCGCGTGCCTCGTGTTCCAAACAGACGCAATCAGTTTCAAGGACGGTGCGTCTTTTCTTTCACTGGTCCCTCCGTCTGGAACAATATTCCTCTCTCTGTACGGCATGTTCAAACTGTGTCTTCCTTCAAATCACAGCTCAAGACTCACCTTTTCTCTGTCCTCTGTCTGTTACTCCTAGCACATCCAACTGCCTCCAGCCTGCCTCCAGTTTTTAAAAAAATTGTGTGTGTGTGTGTGTGTGTTGGGACGGCGGATGATGTTTGATGATAAATTTGTGTATGTTAATATTGTGTTTTGATGTTTTTTGTTGCTTGGTGTGTGTATGTGTGTGTGGGGGGGTGGGGGGGGGGGTGCGGGGAGGGGGGCGGGAGAGGGGGGCTGAGAGCGTAGGAAATGTACGCACCTAGGGCTCATTTGAGAAAGGGCGCTCTAAGACCCCCCTTATTATTATTAACCCTCACCCAACCACTAACCCTAAACATGCAAAACGTGCTACCGAGACACATGGTATCTATATAAATTTAGAATGTAAGTCATGTGACCTCAACAACCAATGAACGGTCGGTCCTCGTGCGACGGCAAGCCGCATGTGGCTGCTAATGATAAAAATGAGCAGAACTTCAGGAACCGATCGCTTGGAGTGGGGGGAGGGTAGGGGATTAGGTGAAAAAGAGGAGGGAGAGCAGACAGAGAAGAAGAAAAAAGGAAGAAGAAAAAAAGGAAAAGAAAAAACATCCCGCAAAGCCTCTACTAGACAGATCTACGTTCTGTTGAATTATCGATGCAGGCTACAGGATATGGTTCGGTTCATTGTTTACAATTATTATGATAATGCAGACAAGCGAGATAACCGCATAGGTAGGCTGGTAAAAGACAGAAGAAGAAAAATGGTAGTAGATGGTGCAGTGCTCGTGGAGTTTCTGGGCACGTGCTCTCTCTCTTCTCTCTCTCTCTCTCTCTCTCTCTCTCTCTCTCTCTCTCTCTCTCTCTCTCTCTCTCTCTCTGTCTCTCTCTCTGGCCCTCCACCTCTTTCCCTCTTTAAACCTTCAGACGATAGGAATTATTTCATTTCCAAGGCATAATTATGGACATTTTTTCCTTTTCCTTTTTCTTTTTGTCATCGCACTTTTATATGTCTTAACATGAGTATCATTACCGAACAGCCATACAATGGTGATCCCAGTGTGATACAGTTCTGATTCATCAGTCTTAGCTGACAGATGACTGCATGACTCTCTCTTCCTTCAAAAGCAGACTCAAGACTTTTCTCTTCTCCAAATATTTTAATTAAGCAACATTGTCCTTCACCCCTATCAGTGAACACGCACGCACGCACGCACGCACGCACGCACGCACGCACGCACGCACGCACGCACGCACGCACGCACACACACACACACACACACACACACACACACACACACACACACACACACACATGCTCGTGGAGTTTCTGGGCACGTGCTCTCTCTCTCTCTCTCTCTCTCTCTCTCTCTCTCTCTCTCTCTCTCTCTCTCTCTCTCTCTCTCTCCCCCCCTCTCTCTCTCTATCCCTCCCGCCCCCTCTCTCTCTCTATCCCTCCCGCATCCCCCCTCTCTCTCTCCCTCCCCCCTCTCTCTCTGTTCTTTTTTCTTTTCTCTTCTTTTTTTCTTTTTCTTTTTAAAAAATTTAATCTTATCCCTCCGCTTCCCCAGCTCTCCTTGTAAATTACCCCAGATGTGTTACATAGCCTATTATTTTAAAATTTTGACTTACCCCCATCTCCAGTTGTTTTC
>JABMCL010001506.1:970000-977500 GCA_018857735.1 Alviniconcha marisindica
TTCCAAACAGGTTCGCGAACAAACATTCGCCCAATTAAGAACGGGCTTTAAACTCCAAGAACCAACCTCACCATTCAGGCAGCTGCTACACGCGCGACTCAAGTTGAGGGACAGGGTCAGAGATGAATGTGAGCTGTCTACATGCAAGGCTGCTGCCCTTGAAAGAGCATCGTACATCCGTGTCACATCAAGCCATCCGCCCGCTCGGAGTTGAAACAGCGCGGCAACTCCACACGAACACACAGCAGGACACATTCATTTCCGTACGGACAGGCAGCAAGCATCGTGCTTACACGTACTTTTCATAAAGACCGCGTTCTTCCAGTTTTGGACGCACGTGTTTCTTAATTCCCAGCCGCTGTAGCAGTGGCAGCCGCTGACTTCAGCAAGAGAAGACGACGACGCCACAGGGTCGTTCATTCTCTTCACTGTAGTCACTGGTGTCAGTGAACAAATATGATGCTCACTGAACAGATGCAATGGTCATTTCTTGCCCCACCGACCATGGCGAGATTTAATACAACTGCCGAGTTGTAAGCTTTGCGAATAGATTTCACAACGGTTTTGTTTTTGTTTTGTTTTTCGCTCCTCTTGAGAATCCCGGGAGGATTATTGTCTTCTGAGGCCCTGTACGGGGATCGAGGCTGTGCTGAGATCGAAGCTATGCCTTTGTTGTGTAAAGCACGTTGAGCTATGTCATGTCATGGACACTGCGCTATAGAAGTGCCATACGTGTATTATTATTGTTGTTATGCCGAGATCCCCGAGGGTGCAGGGCCTCTGAAGACAAGAATCTTCGAGAGATTCCCAATATGAGAGATTCCCGAGGCGAAAAAATCGAAGCGTGATCATGTCACACCGCTTTTGAAAGAACTTCACTGGCTCCCAGTAAAATACCGCATTCAGTACAAGCTCGCAACGCTTGCTTACCGTCACTTTGATGGCATTCTTCCGCCATACCTATCTGCTTCTCTCTGCACATATCAACCATCGCGCTCCCTTCGTTCTTCGACAGAAAGACTGCTCAAAATTCCAAAAACAAACTTGAAAACCTTCGGTGAACGTTCTCTTTGGTTACATTGCTCCGACTGTCTGGAACTCGCTGCCGGCCGACCTGAGAGCTCTCCTTCTCTCCCAACTTTCAAAGCTAACCTAAAAACGTATCTCTTCCGCCAAGCCTTCTGATTGATTTGTACATGCCAACCGCTACCTGTTTCATATGTATATGTGTGTGTGTGTGTGTGTGTGTGTGTGTGTGTGTGTGTGTGTGTGTGTGTGTGTGTGTGTGTGTGTGTGAGTTGGGGGCGGGTGGGGATGGGGGGAGGAATTATGTTCATTTTTCTTTATATTGCTGTTCTTCATATGGCACATGATTTTTATTTTTTATTTTATTTTTTTTTTTTTATTTGTGTGTGTGTGTGTGTGTGTGTGTGTGTGTGTGTGTGTGTGTGTGTGTGTTGTGTCTGTGTCTGTGTCTGTGTCTGTGTGTTGTACATTGCTAGTTGTCATAAGTATATGTATTATGTTTGTGAAACTTAGAAAATGTTGCAGAATGTTGTAAAGCGCATTGAGTTTGTGTACACCAGAGAATAGCGCTATACAAAAGTTATCTATTCTTCTTCTTATTATCATTATTATTATTATTATGAGCTGATCCATAACACGTTGTGTAGTTTATTTAGTATACTCATGACGAGCTGTCGTTATGAAGACATTAAAAAAATTCAACAACAACAACAACAAATACAGAGCAGCTGATCCAGACACATTAGGCCCATTCATTTGCACCTACTCAGTCGTCGCTACAAAAAAGCTTCTCCTCCTCCGCATATTTCTCGAGACTGGAACCTGAATCCCCTTACCACTTTCTTGCTCCCCACCCTACCACAACCACTTATCCCCCACTCTCTCCCGTACGGCTGCGATGCTGAAACAAACAAATCATTCTTGTCATTGTAACCCTGACAGTACTTCTTTCTTCTTCTTTTTTAGGGGGGGGGGGGGGGAGCAGTTTCAGAACCAACGGCCTTTTGCGCAACATATAGTTCCACTGCTCCCGTAAGTGCTTTTTACGGAAAGTATTCATCAAAAACAAAACAAACAAAAACTATAAACTAAATCAAGTTCAAGTCAGATGTGGTTGTACACATAAATATAAACTGTTCAGAATACGGTATGAAAACAAACATTTAGGGTAGACATCACGTAAGTAGGTCACAAGTCAGCGAGAAGCAGACGAAAAGTTTGTGACCGGGTTTTTTCATCTTGCAACAGTGAAGCGATGTCAGTGGGTAAAGTGACCGTGGTTTGTGTGTGTGTGTGTGTGTGTGTGTGTGTGTGTGTGTGTGTGTGTGTGTGTGTGTGTGGACATTGGGATCTGGCCAGAAGTGCCACCAGTTGTCGAAGAGTAAAAATGGATGATATTTTGTGCATTCTGGGTTTCGTTGAAGAATAACTGTGTTGTTTGTGGAGGGACAGAAGACGGCCAAGCTGCCTGGCCAGACGTGTTAACCATGCGACTGAATTTCAACTTGTGATTGTTGAACGGCGTTGAAGAATTGTGAAAGGACTGGATGTTCTTCGTTGTTCTTGTCACCGGTGTAGTGAATATCTGAGTAAGGGAAGCATCATCATTTTGCAGTTTCTTGGCAAGTGTCTTAATCTTCACGCTGTGGCCGTTTGTGATATTTTTTGCTCGTTGGAAGCCTAACGTTCGACGCCATCTTTCTAGTCACACTGCCCATTGTGTAGGCTATTTATACGTACTGACTGAAATAGAGCGTGATTAAAAACTTTTTTTTTAAATGAAAAAGACACAGAAAGAAATTAGTGCGCTTGCACAGATTCGTAAACAATGGTATTTCCGGCCAGTGCCCGTGTGCAAAACGCTTTTTTTTTTCTTTCGAGTTGCTTAATCTACGGTAGCTTACCGGTCAGAAAGTGGTAAAAAATAACAAATGATAACACTACGTGTTGCTGACGTGTTTCGGTGACAAGTGACTGGTTGAATCGCAGTTAGCTACGGCTGACTCATTGACTGAAGTATGGGTCACTAGCTGAGTTCAGAACACAAAATCATGACCGTTCAGACGAAGAGTGTAAGAATAGGCTACAGTGATCACGGTCAGCGAAAGGTGCCAATACCCGATAGAAAACTTGACTCGTCTCGAGTAGTATAATAATAATAATAATGAGTAATACTTGGAGCGCCTAACCCGCACAGGCCCTAAGCGCTTATACGTTCCTGGCAAATACATATTGTCAAAATTCAATGCATTCAACATGAATGCACACACACACACGCACGCACACACACAGACTCGCACGCACACGCACACACACACCCACACAAACACACACATAGAAGCAGCCGAGGAAGACCTAGTACAGGCGACTCCCATAAATATACAAAAAGGCCGCTTTGCTGAGGTACGGAACTGCGACGCGGACGCCCTTTGAAAAGCGAAGAGAACTAAAGCAGACAAAGCCATGCTGTTGGAAATTTCATGATGAAATGGCAAGACCGTGCTCAAAAAAAGAAGAAGAAAAAAACTCGTGTGAAAAACGTTCCGGTGGCAGCAACATTGTACCAACCCACACTATGCCAATGTGCTAAACCTAAGAAACGTTCGTGCACGTTTTGTCGTAGCACTTTTGTGTCAGGACTCGCTGGTTGCGACAAAACTAACACAGCTCGTGCTTCTGATAATTCTCGCTGTAAACCACTCAAACCCATTATGTTAGTACTATATAAACTATAATTCTCGCTGTAAACCACTCAAACCCATTATGTTAGTACTATATAAACTATCTTTATATAAACTATCTTTCAATGTAGAAATACTGCCTATAGCACACACAGAGGGAGAGTCAAAGGCAGCGACAATAACAAAAATAACAGACAGAGAAAGATACAAACGAGCAAAAAGAGCAAAGGACAGAGAAGAACACAGAGAGGGAAGGACAGAAATGAAGACAGAGAGGGAAGGACAGAGAGAAAGACAGAGAGGAGATAAGACAGAGAGGGAAGGACAGAGAGAAAGACAGCGAGGGAAGGGAGTAGAGAGAGGAAGGACAGAGAGAAGGAGGGAGGACGTGAGCAAGACAGAGAGGGAAGGACAGAGAGAAAGACAGAGAGGGAGGAGGGTGAGTAAGACAGAGAGGGAAGGACAGAGAGAAAAAAGAGAGGGAGGACGGTGAGTAAGACAGAGAGGGAAGGACAGAGAGAAAGACAGAGAGGGAGGACGGTGAGTAAGACAAAAGAGGGACAGGGGGAGAAAGACAGAGAGGGAGGAGCGAGGGTGAGTAAGACAGAGAGGGAAGGACAGAGAGAAAGACAGAGAGGGAGGACGGTGAGTAAGACAGAGAGGGAAGGACAGAGAGAAAGACAGAGAGGGAGGACGGTGAGTAAGACAGAGAGGGAAGGACAGAGAGAAAGACAGAGGGGCAGGACGGTGAGTAAGACAGAGAGGGAAGGACAGAGAGAAAGACAGAGAGGGAGGATGGTGAGAAAGACAGGGGAGGGAAGGACAGAGAGAAAGACAGAGAGGGAGGACGGTGAGTAAGACAGAAAGACAGAGCGGGAGGACGGTGAGTAAGACAGAGAGGGAAGGACAGAGGAAACAGAGCGGGCATGACGGTGAGTAAGACAGAGAGGAAAGGACAGAGAGAAAGACAGAGGGGGCAGGACGGTGAGTAAGACAGAGAGGGAAGGACAGAGAGAAAGACAGAGAGGGAGGATGGTGAGAAAGACAGGGAGGGAAGGACAGAGAGAAAGACAGAGAGGGAGGATGGTGAGTAAGACAGAGAGGGAAGGACAGAGAGAAAGACAGAGAGGGAGGACGGTGAGTAAGACATAGAGGGAAGGACAGCGAGAAAGACAGAGAGGGAGGACGGTGAGTAAGACAGAAAGACAGAGCGGGAAGACGGTGAGTAAGACAGAGAGGGAAGGACAGAGAGAAACAGAGCGGGAGGATGGTGAGTAAGACAGAGAGGGAAGGACAGAGAGAAAGACAGAGAGGGAGGATGGTGAGTAAGACAGAGAGGGGGACAGAGAGAAAGACAGAGAGGGAGGATGGTGAGTAAGACAGAGAGGGAAAGGACAGAGAGAAAGACAGAGAGGGAGGATGGTGAGTAAGACAGGGAGGGAAGGACAGAGAGAAAGACAGAGAGGGAGGATGGGGGATAAACAGAGCGGGAAGGACAGAGAGAAAGACAGAGAGGGAGGATGGTGAGTAAGACAGAGAGGGAAGGACAGAGAGAAAGACAGAGAGGGAAGGACAGAGGAAACAGAGCGGGCAGGACAGACACACATATAGCTAGAGACAGAGAGACAGCTAGAGACAGAGAGATAGGGACATCGGGAGACGCAGTGAAATTCAGAAGAAGAAAAAGGGATCGATACAAAGATACGGAATCTGTTTGTTTTTGGACGGTCGATGAATGGAGTGAGTTTTGTTGTTGTTGTTGTTGTTGTTGTTGTTGTTGTTGTTGTTGTTGTTGTTTGCTTGTTTTTAACTGGAGTTTAACGTCCAGTCTTATTAAAAAGACACCTCAGGTCGACCAAATTCTGTCGTGAAAATGCATACTTCAAAACTTCTCATATACGAACCCTTTCTGAAGTCAATCTACAAAGGCAATCCATAAAATACGAAATCTCTTCATTCAATATTGCATTTGTTAAAAAAAGCGTATAAGGGCTGGGGCATGCTGGTGTTGTCGACCGCTCTGTCTGATTTGTCTATACCATATTAAAGAAAAATGCCAACAACAAAAAAGGAATGCACAGAAACAATAACCATTGAATGTTGTTGTTGTTTTTATTTTATTTTATAAATGCTTAATGGCAGATACCAGTGTCGATGCAGCAGTCTGCACATACCACCTACCGACTATTATCTCCTAGCTGCTCAAAAAGAGACATTTTTTTAATTTTTATATTTCTTAACGAACGATGCGGAAGAAATGTCTAAAAAAAAGTCAGGAAAATGGATTCTTTGCAGAAAAAATGCAAGGCAGAAAGAACGACAGGACTAGCTTTAAAATAGAAAGAAAGAAAAAGAGAAGAAAACAAGAGAGAGAGAGAGAGGAAGAAGAAGAAGAAGAAAGAAGAAGAAGAAGAAGAAGCACAAGCTGAAGAAAAAAGAGACGGGGGATAAAATAAAAAAATGTTTTTAAAGAAAAGGGGTGGGTGGATGGTGTGTGTGTGTGTGGGGGGGGGGGGGGTGGAATCAAATGACGGCCCTGAGATTTTAGACAGGGAAGAGGAGACATCAGGCATCCCGGCCGGCCTGCCTTCAGCATGCTGGGATCAACGGATGGAAGAGGTGCGCTCTCTTCACAGGAAATGACAGACTCGGGTACACACACAAGCGACACTGTAAAAATTACATGCACGTGGGTTTTAAAGGCACTGGCACGCAAGTGAGCGAGCAGACAAACATACGCTTTGCCTCTAAACGATGTTTTGGTTTGGTTTTGTCGCTCTTTGCGAACAACTGATGTTGTTGACGATATCACTCTCTTGTAATACATTTTACCCAGTTGCCTGTTGTGTTCGCACGAAAGAATAATAATAATAATAAAAGTATTTTTAAAGCGCAATATCTTGTTCCTAGAGATTATTCTAAGCGCGCGCGCGCGCGCACCACACACACACACACACACACACACACACACACACACACACACACACACACACACACACACAAGCATTCTGACCAAACAAAGCTCAAATACACACAGTTCAAAACTGGCAGCAAACGCCCGGGAGACCTGGAATGGATGAAGACATCGGAATATAACACGGAACCAGACACTTAAAGGAAAAGTCCAAGGTTTCTAAGTATGCAAAATGACCATCGAAATGATTGACAAATGAGTCACTAGTTTGAGATTTAATCAAATCAAAAATGGAGAGAAAAAAATGTTTATGTTGGTTTTTAATCGATTTTATTTTCTGTAGGCTGTCTCGGGTTCTCCATCAGTCATGTGACTTTCTCGGAAGTGACGTCAGTCTGGGGAGTCAGTGCGGTTGCCATCTTAGATTGTTCATTGAATGTGTATGCGTGTAGTCGACAAAAAGCTCTAAGCATGCCGGCCTACTGTGTTGCAGCAAACTGTAACAACTCACAAGCAACCCAAAGCATAACGAGTTCCCGCGGAATCGACCCGCTGTGAGGCGAAAATGGGTCAAATTTGTACAATTCAAACGAGCTGACTTTGATGCTGCGCCTCAGTCACGCCCATTTGTGCAGCGAGCACTTCGCGGAATGCGATTTCGTAAACTTTATGGCGGAATACCAAATGGGGTTTGCTTCAAAGCGGAATTTGTAGGTCTGTCCACAGGGAAACCGACATGGAAAAAATTCCAGTTCAAATCTCCAATGATGAAGCTGACGAGCAGCAAGCACACAGCATGATACCCGTTGAGAAATACACTAATACCCTGAAACAAGCGCTAACAAGGCAAAGAGAAAAAGTCTATCACGAATGCCTACG
>JABMCL010001506.1:987500-990000 GCA_018857735.1 Alviniconcha marisindica
TAACGGAACTGGTTGACTGGGCGTAAAACACCAAGCAGCTTACTCTTCCCTGCTGCTTCTTCTCAAAGCATACACACTTAAAACCAACGCTTTTTTTTTTTTTTTTAAATAATAATAACGATAATAAAGTATTTATCAAAGGCAAAATCTTGTCCGTAGAGACTATTCCGAAGCGTGGGCGCGCGCGCACGCTCACACACACACACACACACACACACACACACACACACACACACACACACACACACACACACACACACACACACACACACACACACACACACACACACACACACACACACACACACACACTGACACAGGCATCTGCACACACGAGCATACTTACTGCACAAAGCTTAATTTACACAATAATAATAATAATAATAATAATGTACATTTATCATGCGCTCATCAACGCCCTGAGCGCTCACATGATACATATTAACCTAAATATGATATTCTATACACAACTTAAAGCGAGGAGCAATCAGAGACTTCAGACGGATGAGACAGCAGCACGGAACGGAACACGTGGCATGTCAGTAGTTGGGGGGAAATAAATGTTTTTAGGTTACACATGAATGAGTGCAGAGAGGGTTTCTGCCGGAGAGAAACCTGAGAGTACAAACTGACAACGCAATTTTTTGGAGTAGCTTCATCCTCCGAGGCAACATTTACGGTACAAAAATGAAGAATGCCAAATGAACAGGTAAACTTTTTTCTTCTTTCTCCTCTCCTCCCAAATCCTTATTCACCTTCAATGTCCCCTCCGGCTATGAAGACCCCAGAGTTATGAAAGTTCGGTCTTAGCTTTACGTACTATGCCTACTACCAAACATTCTGCTCTTTTCTCGTCCTCTTTCTCCTTTTCTCCTTCTGCATCTAATTTCTTCTTCTCCTCTTTCAAGCCTTTTTGACGTCTTTCCACTTTTCCGTCCCCCCACCCCACCCCCACGCGTTATTCAATTCACAAAGAAATTTATGGTGTCTGCATTAGCTAGGTTAGGATTTATGCTGTCTGCATCAGCTAGATTAGGATTTATACTGTCTACCGAGTCGCTAATAGCTTTCTTTAAAAATAAGAAGAAGAAAATGAAAAAGCAGTAACAATCTTTAAAAATAAGAAGAAGAAAATGAAAAAGCAGTAACAATCTTTAAAAATAAGAAGAAGAAAATGAAAAAGCAGTAACAATCTTTAAAAATAAGAAGAAGAAAATGAAAAAGCAGTAACAATCACATCATGTGGAATTACTCATCTTTCTCTTTCCATAAAATGTTGTTCCCGACGACCCACTTGCTCTTTATTGCATCTCTCTCTCTCTCTCTCCTCCTCTCTCTCTCCTCTCTCTTCTCCTCTCTCTCTTCTCTCTCTCTCTCTCTCTCTCACACACACACACACACACACACACACCACACACACACACGGATACACACGCACGCGCGCGACGCGCGCACAACACACACACACAACACACCACACACACACACACACCCACATACACACCAAACACACCACACACACACACGGCATACACACAACGCGCCGCGCACACACACACACACACACAACACACACGGACAACACACACACACACACACACACACACACACACACACAACACACACGTGCAGCACACGCACACACACATACACACACGTGCAGCGCGCGCGGACACACACACACACACACACACACACACACACACACACACACACACACACACACACACACACGCAACACGCACACACACACACACACACACTACACGTGCAGCACGCGCACACACACACTCACACACATACACACACGCACGCACACACACGTGCGCGCGCACGCACGCACGAACGCGCGCACACACACACACACACACATACACACACACACACACACATACACACACACTGACACACACACACACACAAGAACAGTGACCTACTTCTCCAACCTGTGTCCACAGCTGTTCGACCGGAGGTGACCCTGTTGCGGCACGTTTTGTCACTACGGCACATTTTGTCACTAAGGTGACAAAACGTGTCAAATTTGATGCACAGCCTGCACGTTTTGTCACTCCGGCAGGTTTTGTCACTACGTGGTGACAAAACGTGCCGAAAGGTCCACCGCTGCACGTTTTGTCACTCCTTCGCCAGCAACACTATAACCTGCCTTTTCCTTTCCTCGTTGTGTGTGTGTGTGTGTGTGTGTGCGCGCGCTCACGTGTGTGTGTGTGTGCCCGAGCGCACGTGTGTGTGTGTGTGTGTGTGTGTGTGTGTGTGTGTGTGTGTGTGTGTGTGTGTGTGTGTGTGTGTGTGTGTGTTGATGTGCATTTGTCCGTGGCAGCGCGCGCGCGCCCGCGTGTGTGTTGTTGTGTGTTGTGTTTATTATCCCCGCCTCAATCAGCCCTAAACTGAAATTCTGTATTGCTTTGAGTAGACTACGAGGCTACTGCTGCCCGTAGCTCTGTGAGCTGTGTGAAATATGACTACAGATATAGAGACTGAG
>JABMCL010001506.1:995000-1000000 GCA_018857735.1 Alviniconcha marisindica
CAAAACTGGTAGCTCCCTTGGGTTTTCGCCTTGATGTTTACCAGTCTCGTTTAGTTTTTTGGTGTGTGTGTGTGTTGTGTGTGTGTGTGTGTGTGTGTGTGTGTGTGTGTGTGTGTGTGTGTGTGTGTGTGTGTGTGTGTGTGTGCGTGTGTGTGTGTGCTCTTTTTGGACCTTCTCAATTCTGAGTGTTACACGGGAAGTGTTTGAGCTTCCAGTTTGCAAACAGTCGGCTATACTGACCAGTTCCGTGTATTATTTTGCTTCGCTATTGGTTTCTTTTCGCCAGCAAAGTCGCCATTCCCAAACCCCAGCGATCTCGCGCAAGTGCTAATCTTAAGGTTTTCAATATATATTTACACACACATGCAGAACTCTCTCTCTCTCTCTCTCTCTCTCTCTCTCTCTCTCTCTCTCTCTCTCTCTCTCTCTCTCTCTCTCTCAGTCGCTTTCAAAAACTGATTTTGAACGCTTGGGACAGCAACGCCTGTTGCTCTGTGCGAGTTTTTTTTAATTTATTTTTTAATTATTATTACTATTTTATAACTTCTTCCTTTTTCCATTTGTGTGTTGTACATTAATTCTTGTTTTCTTTGCATTGTCCACCTTCTGTACTGATAATTAACTTAATCCATTTTTGCATTTCTTCTTTTTTACTTCATTAATTATTTTTCCTACAATCGCTAACCGTCAGCATGAACCTACCAGATCGCAGTATTATAGTTCTTACTAGCTACTTGGTAGACTCTTGAGTTTTGCAATGCTGCGAGTCGGTCATTTGAATGTTTACCACTTATATAACAGAGTACCCGATGTATGTCATTTTCTGGAGAGTCAGTCATCCTCGGAATATTATCTTTTTTGGTATTACCGAGTCGCGGTTTGACTTTAGAATTACTGACCATAGCATCAGCATTCCAGACAATCACATCATAAGGCGAGACCCGCAACTGCCGGGGCAGACAAGGATTGCTGTGTATGTGCATCAGTCTGTCCAGGCCATTACACACAGACGCAAAGACTTAGAAAATGACCAAATTGAATGTGTTTGGCTAGAATTGAAGCCGCGTGCACATGGGCCATCGCTGTTTGTGTCCTATCTCTACAGAAACCCAGCGGTTACCTTCGAGTGGTACGATTCCTTTGTACTGATGCGAGATGATGTTTATAAAGCTAAAAATCGCGCTCATCCTTGGTGACTTCAATATAGACATGCTAAAACCACACTCATGCTGGGATTCTACCTTTGCTCTTTTGGGACTTGCTCAGCTCATTACTTCACCCACACGAACAACCCCACTTCGACGTCACCAGTAGATCACATTATACGAACAATTCTAGTGCCGTCGTTACTACTGATGTCTCAGACTTAAGTATTAGTGACCATAACCCTATCAGCTTCACCAGATCTATCAAACTGCCAAAACCAGAACCCAAATGACATACACAAATTTCCTTTAGATCTTTTAAACATTTTAACCAGAATGCATTCTTTGCTGATCTCATCTGCACGCCGTTTGATAATGTACATCAACACACGGACCCTAACGAGGCTCTAGCAGTGTGGTACAAGCTGTCCATGCATGTCACGTAGTCAATAGGCATGCGCCAATCCGTCATAAACGAGTAAAACACTCCAAACTGCCACCCTGGTTGAATAAGAATATCATTCAGGCCATGTCTGATCGGGATCGACTAAAGAAAGAAAGAATGGTCACGGAATATAAAACGGCACGCAATAAAGTAAAACATCTTGTCAGAAATGCAAAGAAATTATATTTTAGGAAACTTGTGGAAAACAACCAAGATATATCATCAGTTCGGCACGCTCTGAACACTTTCTCTAGAGGGACCAACTCTAGACAGAAGGAAATTCTGCATCATTTCACAGCTGATGCATTTAATGACTACTTTCTGTCCATTGCAGAAACCTTAGTTAAACCACAAGACTCACCTGCTAGCAGTAAGCACTACTCCTGCTCAAAACGCCTTGTTGATTTCTGTCAGCAAAAGACAAAGGGAACTGATCCGTTTACCATACCCTTAATGGCTGTCCATGAAATGGGAAAACATATCTCTGGGATGAACAATAAAAAGTCTTCCGGACCTGACAAAATCAGCAATCAATCAAATTAATGATCTACCTCTGCATATACCATCAAATTCTGCAGAATGTCATATGCTCGTGGATGACACAACACTTCATACAACAGGAAAAAGCGTTGCGCAAATTCAAAAGACGCTACAGCTTTGTCTTGATCGTATTTCAGTGTGGTGCAACGTTAATCATATGCTCATTAATCCTGTAAAAACAAAGTCAATGATAATTACTACACGACAAAAGCACCAGCTCTCAGACTTGTCATTGAGACTGTCATTGGATGGTCAGAATATTGAAAATGTAACTGAACGTTGCCTACTAGGTCTCATTGTCGACAACAAATTCCGATGGCACACATAAGATTATGCAAAAGCATATCAAAAAAACTGTTTCTGCTTTCTCAACTGCAACATATCATCAACATCAATACCAGAAAACTCTTCTACAACGCTCACATAAAACCTCACATCGATTATGCGTCAGTAGTGTGGGATGGCTGTGGCGATGTACACTTAAAAAAACTTAACTCCCTACATCGAAGGGCAGGCAGATTAATCCTTCCTGATCCTTCCCTATCTACAGAGCAAAAGATGAGAGCACTTGGAATTTTAAACCTACCGCAACAGCTCGCTTACAATAAAGGAATATTATGCATAAAGTTCATAATAATAATTCTCCAAATTACCTGGCACAACTCTTTATTAGTGACCAGTCCCACTATACCAACTCCAGGAATAACCTCTACGTGCCAAGGCCAAGGCTTGACTTACTTAAAACTAGCATATCCTTCGCTGGAGCGTCCCTCTGGAACTCCCTGCCTCAAAATATAAAATCATGTATTTCTGTTCGTTGTTTCAAACGTAATCTGCACAAATATATGTCTGAGAATAACCTTTCGTCAAATTTGGATGGATTTGATGGATTTGTTTGAATCACACGTTTGCATAAAAATGTGAGTATTGTATACATGTATGCCCATGAAAGAAATTTAATTCTGATATTCCTGCACATTTGCAGAAACTGTGAAACTGCATTAATCAATTGCTTAATCGTGCTTATAATATTTGTTTGTGGTATTGTCGTGTTTATTTGTGTTTGTACTATAGCAAGGACTGGCTGTTAGATAGGTCCAAATGGACCTAACGCTACTGTCCTTGAGTATTAAAGTTTTCGAGTTCGAATTCTCTCTCTCTCTCTCTCTCTCTCTCTCTCTCTCTCTCTCTCTCTCTCTCTCTCTCTCAAAACACATACGCGCGCGCGCACGAGCATTCGTACACAAGTGTACACTCGCACGAACTCATATTTCTTGCAAAGTACATACCTTTCAATCGTGCTGAATACGACTGGCACTTGCTTCTTTCGGTAACTTCCGTGTTATTTTCGATCTAAATAAAGACAGAAACTTGCTGTCACTCACCGAGACTTGACAACGGAAGCAAACAACCAGACGTCTCTGCTGGAGTACGCTGCACGTGAATCATGATTTGCATGCCGTTTGCGTCGGTTTTGGCAAATCACAGCTCCAATAGACGATTTCCGGAAATAACAGGCAAAGATAATTTGACAGTGTTTTCTTACTCCGGAGAGTGAAGTCCCCTGAATGGAGGCGGCAGCTGAGAAGAGCCGATCTGCGACAGTTCTAGATCTTCAGGCATGGACCTGTTATAATTTATACTAGACTACCAGCTGGGGAACCTACTATCCGATCCGCATGTTCCCACGAACAGTGAGCGCTTGATCGGCATTTCTGATGCCTTTTCTGCCTTTGTTTACGGGTATCCGTCATCTTGCCCACGTGCTCACAGTACCCCCAACAAAAGCGTGACCACTCTGTGCTACACCCGCAGGCATGGACCTATATACAGGCCATGCCTGTAGGCACTTACCGAGTGCAGTCCCCTGGATTTCCGAAGATCGTCTATTATAGTTGCAAGTTTCCTGACCCATGACATTCAGTAAAGAATTGCGTTGAACAACGACTTGAACGAATCCTTCAGTTTTATGAAAAAGACAGCATAGCCTACATCCAGAAGAAGAAAAAAGTCGGGCGAGAGAGCGTGAAACAATGCTGCATCAACTCCGACACGGCCATTGAAAAAAGTTAGTTATGCCGAATCTGAAAAAGAAAGGTTTACTGCGTACAAGCTGCACAGAAGTTAGCCCAGGCCAAAGTTTCAGGCTACAGGCACACTCCTCTCTATTTCCGGCTGTGAACACACTAAATTGTTCAACAGTCCACAGCTTTGACACGACTAGGAGGAACTGCTTTGTCGTGTGTTTCCGTAGTGTTTATTTCGCCTCTTCTTCTTTTTTGCTTGTTTGTTTGCTTGTTGTTTTATTTCGCCTCTTCTTTTTGTGTGTTTGTTTGTTTGTTTGCTTGTTGTTGTTGTTGTTGTTGTTTTTAGCACAATAGCATATAGTGATACTTTGACACTATATGCTAATGCTGTCGTTGGGACACAACTAACGTGTCTCCAGACTCTGAGTGACAGACGCGATTAGCCAGTCAGGACGCGCAAGATGATACTCACCTTTAGCTTTCGACCTCACTTTCAATACTCCGACAACTCAGTTTCATCTGCTTTCTGTCAGATCAGAAGACTTGAGGACAACAAACGTTGAAGACCGATCAGCAGGGAAGAGCACCCAGTGCTGTAGAGACCACCAAGACAGTCATCAGAAACGGCTTTTTTCCAAGGACAGTCGTAGACTGGAACAACCTAGAAGACAGCACAGTCTGCGCTGAGACAGTTGAGAGATTTAGATCTTGTCTCCTGTCCTCTCCAGTCTAAAAAGATTTTTTTTTTTTTTATAGTGCTCTTCCTATTTTTCCGTTGGTGTTTGTACCAGAATTGGGCGTTGCCAACGCAGTCCATCAAGATCAAGATCCATGAACAAATTC
>JABMCL010001506.1:1017500-1145000 GCA_018857735.1 Alviniconcha marisindica
TTGCTGTTGTTGTTGTTTGTTTCTTTTTGTTGTATGCCTTTGCATTTTATGTTTATTGCCGTGTCTAACCATTGTGAAATTTGTCAGATATTCTTTCATTGATGTTTCATGTACCCCCACTGGGGTTTCTGAAATAAATTACTTGATTTATTATACAAGTTTAATCAAACCAAACCGCAGCTGTGTCCAAGCAATGAGGCGTGACTTTGATTTAGCTCGCACACAATCTCACAGAGCCACACCGCAAAACATCTAGACTTTTTGCTGTTGCTTCGCCAGCGGCGGCGCCGTGCCGTACGTGCTAGAGAGCTCAGGAGCTGTGTGAAAGTCGAGGTGGCCGTCCTGGGCTCCCGTCCCTAATAAGCCTACGGTTTCTGTGGACGTAAAGCAACGCTCAGCCAGCCGTACGTGTTAGATTACGTTGCTTGGGTCACAAAGGAGGAAACGCGGACAACGCTGCCGCAGGGCCGTGCAGTTGGTTGGTTGTTTGGTTGGTTGGTTAAATGATTAACGCCGAGTTGTCTCCAAATAGGTGCTGGCGGGAACCGAGAGCATTACCAGGGGATGGGGGACTAGAATACCTAACGCTATGCTAGCTGCCACATGTGAGCCGATTTTGGCCTAGCGGTAAGGCGTTAGGCTGGTAAGCAGAGGAACCTCGGTTCGAATCCGCCTGATCGCCTCTCCTTTCTCTTTAAAAATTGTGGTCTGTGGACACTGTTTTGTGACTTTGTCCCTCACAATTAATGAAACATGAAAATGGCTCTCATCACTACCATCTTAATGCAGGAGTCATTCTGATGGTGACAGTGTAGCAATAGGTATATAATCTCCCTCTCCCCCCCCCCCGTCCCCCCCCCCCCCCCTCTTCTCCCCGTCTCTAATAAGCCTTGCGGTTTCTGTGGACGTTAAGCACCATGTTTACTTACTTACTAGCTGCCACAACCAGTTTCAGAGCCCAGCAGAGATCAAGAGCATGGAGGTGGAGCGGGGCTCTCATAGCTTGATGGGTTGTATTGCTGCTGAGTTCTTCCTCAGCAATTGCTTTTTGGACACTGTCTTTGTGTCTTTGCTCCGCACGGCTGTTGAAACAGCACTGGCGGGGGTCCCACCTCCTTAACATTGTTGTTCTGGTGGTGGCTGACGGTTCCTTCCGTCTTTACGTGTTGGAGCGCACGGACGATCTATTCATAAGTACCCGACCCCTCCCCCACCTTCCCCCCCCCCCCCCCCCCCCCCCCCCCCCGTCCCTAATAAGCCTTATGGTTTCTGTGGACGTAAAGCACCATGATTACTTACCACCACCAGACTGACTCCTGCATTAACATGGGAAGCGACGAGAGCCATTTTAATGTTTCAATAATTGTGAGGGGCAAAGTCACAAGACTGTGTCGTATTCTTTCATGGTGCTTTACGTCCACAGAAACTATATGGCTTATTAGGGACGGGGAAAGAATGAGAGCCCAGGCCCACCTCCTGTTCACACATATCCTGAGCTCTCTCGAGACAGTGTCCACCGACCACAACATTTGAAGACAGAGGACAGCCGAAGCGGAATCGGACCGATGTCCTGCTTGCCAGCCCAACACCTAACCGTCAGGCCGCACCCTGCAGAAGTGAGGAACGTTTGGTGATGTAGAGCTACATGTCCTCGGATGTCGGTTGACATATTAGGGACAAGCCGTGACCAATGCCGAAGCACGGTTCAATGTTGCTTTACGTCCACAGAAACCGTAAGGCTCATTAGGACGGAAAGCCCAGGACGGCCACCTCGACTTTCACACAGCTCCTGAACTCTGAGGAACGTTTTTCCCAGCACGCACACATGATCGACCCACATCCACCGAGCTGATTCACTGTTAGACGACGAGCTCAGAGACACTACGCCACTGTCTCTGATGGGTTGTACAAGGAAAGAAAGCGCTTTTTGTCACTTGATGGGCGGAAACAAAGCGGTCACTGGCCTCTCATGCACTGATGATTTTGAATGTCACTTCTAATGTCTTCTGGCGCTAGGTCTGCAGCTGGTGCAGATCCGGCTGTCATCAGCGTGATAGCGTCTAGTCGGAGGTGTTCAGGTAACTACTTTTTATCAGAGCTGCCTGTGTTTTTTTAATCTCACAAAGTTTAAACTGTTTCGTTGCTGGCGGAAACAGGAAACGTTTCTGAAGCTGACAGTTCGTTGATGACGACGGTTGGTCGGCAAAAACGTCGTCACTGTTCTCCCACCTTCGGAAACTGACCTCTCGCCTTTAACCAGCCAGCTCTCCGCCCGCTTAGTTTGTGTTCCAACTCACCCTTCCAACTGCACAGACCAAAACGCCTGGTCGTTGTTTTTTAAAACAGCATTGGCACGTGCTCTCTCTCTCTCTCTCTCTCTCTCTCTCTCTCTTCTCTCTCTATTTGGACAGCCAGCGGGTTTGTCTACGGAGGTGTGTTTGTACGCAGGCGCTAACGCTAGTAACAGGCTAAAGCTCGTCTGTCAGTCAGACGGTGGCGAGAGGTCAGTTTGTCAAACATTGCTTCGTTGAATCGACACAAACAATCTATTCTTCAATAGGTGGTTGTTCACTCTCACTGTCTGTCGAAGTATAGCCTGAGCATTTTTGTGTAGCCGGTCTGGCCTAGCGATAAGGCGTTAGGCTGATAATTAAGCCTCCGTTTTAACCTCGGTTTGATTCCGCTTCGGCTCTCCTTTATGTTCAAAACTTGTGGTCTGTGGACACTGTCTTGAGACTTTGTCCCTCATAATTAATGAAACATTAAAACGACTCTCATCGCTGCCCACCTTAATGCAGGAGTCGGTCTAGTGGTGACAGTGTAGCGATAGGTATATAATCTCGATATTCACCCTCATCCATACCCCCCCCCCCCCCCCCCCCCCCCCCCCCCCCCCTCCCGCCCTCTCACAGTCCGTAATAAGCCTTAATATGATTTCTGCGGACTTTAAGCACCATGTTTACTTACTTTGTTTTCGCCTTGATATAACCACACTGGTTGATTGGGCGCAAAACACCAATTTACTTACTTACTTACTTACTTACTTACTTACTTACTTACTTACTTACTTGCCTTACCTGCAATTCGGTGTCCTTGCCTGTCCTTGTTTGCTAACGCGGCAACGTGTAGCAGTCAACACAGGCAACGTCTAATAAATACAGCGGATTGGAGCATGCCAGTAAATTTCAAGGCTGTTTTAGGTGACACAAAGTATGTTCTTTACACCTGTCATAGGCCTGCATACCATCTTGCTGAGTCAAGACTCGCAAAGATTGTTAGCGGAGCGAGAAATTCTTAACCCGTTTATTCATGATGAAAAGGGTCGGTTTCTTTTCCTGGTTTACCTTAGGATGGTGATAATTTTGGACTATCTTTTTAGTTGTCATGAAATCTAGTTCATGAAAAGCATAGTCTGGGGTTTCGTTATTGTGCTGTGATTCGCCTTGACTGATAATTATGACCTATGCCTTGCCAACTGGACGTTAAAAATGCAGGTTTTAGTTTATTACTAGAGATGAGACGCGCGCGTGTGTGGTGTGTGTGGTTGTGTGTGTGTGTGTGTGTGTGTGTGTGTGTGTGTGTGTGTGTGTGTGTGTGTGTGTGTGTGTGTGTGATGTCTGTCTGTCTGTCTGTCCCTGCGTGCATGTGTGTGTGTGTGTGTGTGTGTGTGTGTGTCTGTGTGTGTGTCTGTGTCTGTCTGTCTGTCTGTCCCTGCGTGTCCGCGGTCACATGTCTTGAGCGCAAAGGTGTGTGAATTGGGGGAATGAAGAGAGTGAGACAAAGAGATAATTGTATCTATGATTATCAAGTGTAGGTTTGTTTGCTTCTTGAGCCGACGTGTCAAAGAACAGTTTTTGTTTATATGCATAGCCTACATGTATAATTGTGAACGATAAAGATTTGTTTCGCTGGATTTAAAGCCAACTTCTTACTTTTTATTGTAAAAGATTTATGACAGAGCGAGTTAGCGTCTCGTTAGTATGCTTGCGTAATTGTTTGCTCTGTGTTGACAGAGCATTTTCTTTCACAAATTATCAGATAATCCAACTGTGAGTCGACCGGCGATGAATTTGCTTACCCGGTTCATTAAAAAAAATCATTTTTTTCTGAATCCTCTCCATTTTTTCTCTGCGCAAAACACCAAATTACTTAGTTACTTAGGTATTGACAGGAGATTCTTGAATATGTCCCGAAGATCTCGCCTTAAAATGCTTTTGTCAGTTGTAAATTAGTAAAGTGTAACTTTCGCGATGTCCTTATTGCTGAATATTTTGACATAGCTGTACTCGGTATTGACTGAGTTGTGTTCAGAATTGTGAGCCGGCTTTTTACTTGTGCTGACATGTTTCTCCCTGATCAGAAAGAAATCTGAATGCGTGATTTAAAGCGATGATTAGGCCTAGTCCTCCGGCCGTGACCCTGTGAGGTCGACAGGACGTAACCATCCAAGAACTCCCACTCTCAACTCCCCCCTCTCTCTCTCTCTGTCTGTCTGCCTGTCTGCCTGACCCCCCCCCCTGCCCCCTCTCTCTCCCCCTCTCTCTCTGTCTGTCTGCCTGCCCCTCTCTCTCTCTCTCCTCCCCTCTCTGTGTGTCTGTCTGCCTGTCTGCCTGCCCCTCTCTCTCTCTCTTCCCCCCTCTCTCTGTCTGTCTGCCTGCCCCTCTCTCCCCCTCTCTCTGTCTGTCTGCCTGTCTGTCTGCCCTCTCTCTCTCCTCCTCTCTCTCTCTGTCTGTCTGCCTCTCCCCCTTTCTTCTCTCCCCCCTCTGTCTGTCTGCTGTCTGCCTGCCCCTCTCTCTCTCCCCCCCTCTCTCTCTCTCTGTCTGCCTGTCTACCTCCCCCCCCTCTCTCCCCCCTCCCCTCTCTCTTGTCTGTCTGCCTCCCCCTCTCTCCCTCTCCCCCCTCTCTCTCTCTGTCTGTCTGCCTGCCCCCCTCTCTCTTTCTCTCTCTCCCCTCTCTCTCTGTCTGCCTGCCTGTCTGCCTGTCTGCCTGCCCCCACCTTTCTCTCTCTCCCCCTCTCTCTTTCTGTCTGTCTGCCTGTCTGCCTGCCCCCTCTCCCCCCTCTCTCCTCTCTGTCTGTCTGCCTGCCTCTCTCTCTCCCCCCCCCCCTCTGTCTGTCTGCCTGTCTGCCTGCCCTCGCTCTCTCTTCCCCTCTCTCTGTGTCTGTCTGCCTGTCTGCCTGTCTGCCTGTCCCCTCCCCCCTCTCTCTCCCCCTCTCTGTCTGCCTGTCTGCCAGCCTCTTTCTCTCTCTGCCCCCCTCTCTCTCTCTCTTTCTCTAACAGTATTGAATCACATTAGCTTGAGACTGCAAAAGTGCAATTATCTTTTGGTGCCTTTTTCACTTTTCTGTCTCTTCTTCTTCTTCTTCTTCTTCTTCTTGTAACCGAGTGCATTGTGTGTGTCCAGGGCCATGACCCTTTAACCTTTTAATTCCTGTCCTTTTTCTTTTTTGATTGGGTGGGAATTTTATGGCCCCAATTATCTAAAGTGTTAAAACTTGTGCGCTGGGCCGGCAGCGTGCTCTTTCCCCCAGTGTCCCCGCAGAGGCAGGTTGTTTATTTGCTGTTGCGGCCGGTGTTCATGTGTTCATCTCAGGGGAGAGCCTACACTGTTTCCCGGTTGGTGTAATTAAAAGTTATGTTATAGCAACCGCTGACTTGTGACTCTTCATTCATGCTTCCAACCTGCTTCCCTCACTCCCCACCCCGCTCCCCCACATTCTTCTTCTTTTATTTTTCGGTCACTAAAAACAGAGTAAAGGGCATTCATTCAACGCATACCATCACATCATCATAATAACAACCCAGTCTGGCTATTTCGACAGAGGCTGTTTGTATGTATAACACAATTAATGGACGAGTTTAAATTAAACAGTCATAAAAGCGTGACATATGCCCTAGGGGCTAAGCATAACTATGCGGCAAATAAACAGTCGTGATGTCTATTAAATCATCTGCTTCCATGACTGTGCACTCGTCCAGCGATGTTCAAGGATTCAAGGATGTTTACTCCTGCAGCCTTTGGTGGGGGCATCACCAAATCATCCTCTGCACTTTCGTTTTAATACCTTTGACATTGCCAACGCGTCCCTTATGTTTTGTGCTTTCAAATTAAAGTGACTTGGAACAAGGACAGATTGTACTGCAGTACAAAGCTTAAGGCTGATCCTGAGATAAAATACTGTTATTATTGTTATTGTTGTTGTCTTATAATTTTGCCATGTACTCTTTTTTCATCAGTATCTTAGCAAGGACTAGTTGTTATACAGGTTTTGACTGAACCTAAACTACAATCTTTGCCAAATAGTTTTTGAGCTCTCTCTCTCTCTCTCTCTCTCTCTCTCTCTCTCTCTCTCTCTCTCTCTCTCTCTCTCTCTCTCTCTCTCTCATATGTGTGGCGAAGGGAAAATGTCATTTTTATTTCTACTTCACATACTTCTTCTGCAGCCGCAGCCAAAGTGAAGGTATTCCGTGTTGCAGTGAAGAACGATGTGTTTACAAGTCTTGTTTAGCTACTTCCTGTCCTCGACGCGACAACCCAGTCTATCACTCTGTTATGACCTGGATGGGGAAAAGGGGAAAACATCCACACTTTATGTGGAAATTAATGTATTAGAAGGAGGGGAGGGGTGCGTGTGTGCGTGCGTGCGTGCGAGCGTGCGTGCGTGCGTGCCGTGTGCTCGCGAGCATGGAGGCATTTGAGTGTAGGGTTTGTTATGGCAAATTTAGTCACTGGAGTGACAAAACAATAAACCGTGCAACGATGTCTGCATGTTTTGTCACCCACTAGAGGGATACAAATCGTCCAGGCATTTTACCCTCTCTTATGGAACTTAAATATCAGAATATGTAATAGTGTGTGTGTGTGTGTGTGTGTGTGTGTGTGTGTGTGTGTGTGTGTGTGTGTGTGTGTGTGTGTGCGTGCGTGCGTGTGTGTGTGTGTGTGTGTGTGTGTGTGTGTGTGTGTGTGTGTGTGTGTGTGTGTGTGTGTGCGCGCGTGCGTGTGTGCGTGTGAGAGTGTCTGCGTGCGTGCGTGCGTGCGTGCGCGCGCGCGCGCGCGAATGCGAATATTCGTACGTGCGTGTTTGTTGTACTTACATGGAGTAATGCGCTTTTTCGGCTTTTCCGCCGGCCCATCTCAATCGAAATTCTTTATTTTTCAGTCTTCATTAACATGTCATAATTCTTATGTGTGCTTTTCTGCTAAAGAAAGTACCATGTGTAGCAACTATTCACTTCTGCAATTCTTCTGCGGTCTATTCCACTTAATGGCTTGGGGTTCCCCATTTAAGGACAGGACCGTAACTAGGCATCGAGTGGCCTAGAACTCTGATATTGCCCAAGCCCCAAATTCCCTGCGTGCATCACGTGCAAGTGGCGATGACACGAAGACCCGCCACACGCAAAGGTTACAACACAACGGCAGATACCATACATCCGGGTTATTATGACCAACAAAACAAAACAAAAAAAGGTAACGTATCCGGTGTTTGCCCCCAAAACCAACATCTCGCGGACTGCAAGCGCGTGTACACGTTACGAAGAAGAAGAAGAATAATGTATTAATCGCAAAATATTGTGCGTATAGCCCCCCCCCCCCCCCCCCCAACACACACACACACACATACACCGGCCGCGTTCGTCAAGGGCACAAGGACACTGGGCCTAATATAGGGCCTGGACTTATTTGTACGAAGACACGTACGCATGGAAAACGAATCGAATGTTTTCCCAGTGAGTCCATGCATTACTATATATAGTTGTTCTGGCTGAACCCAAAACTGAGTGGCCCCATGCCTAAGACGGAACCTAATGAAAGCTGCAGTGACTCTAGCCTGGTTGAACTAATTTACGGTGCCGTGCCGTTATCGCCGAGAGAAAACAGCGCAGTGATAGTAAGTCTGTGGTTGAGTTCCAGCTAGGAGCCGTCACTGAACTGGCCCGGTTGTAGCGCCACTGACTGCGGTCAGTTTACGCGCAAGGAGTCATTTGTATTGTCTGAACATATCGCAGACGGTCTGAGCTGCAAGCCAGACACTTATCTGCAACACCGCCCACAAGACAGATTTCGATCAGATACAATGACTCAGAATACGTAATAGCCTGCCTGGCCAGGTACGCACTATTGTTTATGCGTTTCGTAGCAACTGACGCGGAAACAGACGCACGTTCTGGCAGTCCACGATTTCAACCAATCATTGCAGCAAAGTCTATTCAACGCGAACCGAAAAACCGGAAGTCAACATCAACCATCACCGTGTCGGTACAGGCCGTAGGGTAGAGGCCAGCTTTCGAGAATAATAAGAAATGATCTAGCCTTCAGAGAGCACCATGGACGACAACAATTCGTACACTTTCGATGATGAAGGTAACCCGATTCCCGCGGAAGAACCACCATCTGCCAGGAAGCCTCCGGCTGCGCCGAGAAAAGGGCGCAGTAAGACCAAGAAGCAAGAATCTGCTAGTCCAGGCTCCGGGGAGGGTGTTGTGTCAAATGGCGCGGCTGCTGACTCTTCAATGTCCAGCAGGCAGACGTCAGAGGGAGGAGAGGAGCCGTTGACCGACATGTTTCACATTGATGGCACAGGCTTTGATGTTACCTTGTCACACAGGCTGGGAAAAATTCATTGGGAAACAATGAACCCCAACGGTAAGCAGAAAAAGTCAGTGAAGAGAGCGTGGCCCGAAATATTATTATGATGTGGTGGTTTGTAGATCTATAACAAACGCATACACTGTAAATGCGTGTAACACAAGACTGTTACTTCTGTGAGCTCCATTAGTAACAAACGCATACACTATAAATGCGTGTAACACAAGACTGTTACTTCTGTGAGCGCCTTTTATTTTGATGCACAAGATTACACAGAGATAGCACAGAGCACGCATCTAAACTAGAGGCTAGCAGCACGTAGACTGCTGATGCAGAAGTCCAGAGGGATGGGGCTGAACAGGGCCAGGCCCTATAAGCATAACCAAAATCTTAAGTCATACTACAACATCTCCCATGGATCTCAAAAGAAGCAAAGACTTGCTACAGTTCTTACAATCTAGCTTTAACACAGCGGAACTAAGCTCAGTGCGCTTATGCCGGAATAATGTCTTACTAATACAATACAAGTACACACCAAGCAGAGGTAGAAAGGAAAGAGTATTGTACCATAACAGCTTTAGAAATCAGGAAAACAGCTTGCATCAGAATAATGAAACAATAGTGCTGTTTGGCTGCATCTGAGATGCTGAGGCAAAGTGTACTACATTCAATGCCAAGTTGTTTTGGGAAGGCTGTAGGGTGTGGACTGGCCATGGGTCACTGCTAACTGTCCCTGGGGGGCATTTGTGATGAGAGATAAGAGTTCCAGAGTCATTTCTGTGGATATTCTTTTCCAAACTTCACATCTTTTTCCTTATGTGGCCTTATGAATATATATATATATATATATATATATATATCTGTAGGAAGTGTGACACTGATGTAGAACGCACTGCACTGGTCAGTCCTGTGGATATATCAGTCTGTGACACCTGCATTATTAAAGGAACCCACAGTATATAATCTAAAATATTAAAGAAAAAAATAATTTAAAAACAGCAACATGATTGATGGGACATTATTCTTTCATTATTCTAAAGTTATTTTATCACTGTCACAAGTCCATCAACTCCATGACATGAGGTGGTTTGCTTGGTTGACCAGATCATGTGGTGTATGGTGCATCAATTGGCTTGTCTTGGGTTTGTCTGCACTTGCTGTGGTTTTTCAGGGCTCCCATTAACGCACAAATGTGCGTCCCTTACACACTAAAGCTGAAAAGGATGCACTGAACTTAGGCCTAGAGGGTCTCACGGGACGCACTAAGAAAGTACCAGGTTATGGGGTTTTCTTTAAAGTCCAGACCTCCTGTTCCCAACTGACAGAAACGGGTCATGCAAACTATTCTACCACATCTTCTGTCTCAAAACCAACTACCTTACACTGCCTTTGTTACTCACAAGAACACAGTCATTCTCCCAGGTTATTTCAACATCAGTGTGGTCTTCTGCTTCTAAAAAGTTTAAGATAAAACAATCATGCAAAGAAACTGAGGATTATATAGAGATCTGTGTACATGAGGTCAATGTGAAGGCTTCCAACATAACAATAATTTGTTGTGAATTTTCAGCAGTCAAAAAAAGGTCAGTGGGAGTTACTACACTAAATTTGTTCAAAGTGGCGCCATAGTCAACAAGGGAGGCAACTTACATTTTGAGTGATGTTAAGACAATACACACCATTAATTACAGAATCAGCCTTAGCTATTTGTAGTACCCTGCTCTCCATTTGCAGTTTGCAAAGATGAGGGCTTCCTCCCTTCATTCTCTGTTTGGTTTCAATCTGTTTCACAGATTCAGAGCGTTACTCTAACTTGTTTCACTTTCAGACAAATATTTATAATGGTCTTGTGTTTGAAAATGCCACACATTTTCCTTTCTTATTCTGCTACTTAAAAATCCTTTTCATACTGACTGATAGATGCTACTAAAACACATCTACAGAGTTGGCAGTGCTGCCAACCACCAGACGGTACTACAGACATGAAGAACTACAAAGATAGGCCTTTCAGTAAACCTGTTACTGCTATGATGAACCAGCATACCTGAAAGTGTACAACTAACAGTGACATTGTCTGACAGAACTGAGTTGTAGAAGGAACAAAGGGCATCATATGCAAAGCAGAATACTTCTGCACAGCTGCCGTTTCGTATTAGACTTGACCCTTTAAAACTGCCCGGGGACCCTCTAAAAGTTGTAGCAGGGAGTCCCAGAGACTTCCTTAAAATACTCGCTAATGGGAGCCCTGGTTTTTGCTGTGCTGGCTCTGTTGATGGTTGTTCAGATCCTGGGGTGAGCTTCTTGCTGTTGTCCTCTGGTGGATGGCTGTTGGTGGGTGATGCTGGAGTGGTTGCAGGCCTGCCATGGACATCAGGACAAACTTCTACTTTGTTGTAAAAACAAGCAAACAAATATTTTGTGAGTGAAGCTTTTCTGTGTTACAGGTCGAAGGAGGAAGAGATCGGGCAGCTTGAGTGGACTGTTCCGAAGAAGAAAGTCATCTTCAGGCCTAAAGGATCCCACACAGAACAGCATTGACTTGAACAAACTTTATGGTGCTAGGATCAAACGTCGCCATAAGACTGGTCAGAGTGCGGATGAGGGCTTTGTGCTAGGGCTGGGACTTTTCACGTACGAGCAGAAAGACCCAAATGTCATGAGAGAACGAGAGATATACTTTGAACACCCCAGCGTGGAAGTCTGCACAAGGTGGAGCGAACATCTCAACAGGTTTATCAGTTGTGAGTACAACCAGCATTCCAGTCTCAGTAGGCTGAACGATTGAGAGTAGCTTTAATTTTTGTTGTTGTTGTTGCTGTAATTTCCATCTTTCGTGGTAATGGAAAGTAAACTTTTTCAGTCACAGCAATTTTTGGTCCATCTGTTAAATTGGATTTGTATCAGGTCACATGATCTGATGAGGCAATACGGTGTTGGTTCATGTGATCCCATGAGAAGTCAATACTTTAAGTGTAATAACGAGAACTGCACAATGCAGGGTGTTGAGCACACAGTATTACACAATATAATACATGTTGCCATTCATGTTCGGCACATTCTTAACATCCTTCATAAATAATGCATTTTATAATGCGTGTAAATTGTAATGTATTGCCTGACATCAGTGGTTAACTGACAGTGACATGTGCTGTGTTAAATTATAGATCTATAATGTAGATCATATAAATGCAATTTGTTCTCCTTGTATGATGCAGCTCTCAGAGGGCGTCCCAAAAATGTGAAGATGTTTCTGCAGCCATATGCCGGGGAGAAGAATGGTCGCAGCATTTATAAACACAAGATTTTACCTCTCTTTCAAAATGCTGGTGTTGCTGTTGATCTCACAGGTGAGTTTGTAGGCTTGTGTGAGTAAGCTTGGGTGTGGGTGTTTGAAACTGACTGTTAGGTATTGGTTTTTAAATACCAGTCAACTTTATACTTATAGGATAATAGGTCATATCATGGCAAATAAAGATACTGACAGACAGGCAAACTGACTGCTTTCAACACTCTGTAATGAAAAAGCACACTAGTGAAAAAATGATAAAGAATAAATTTCCATAAATCAATTATTATTTTTTACAATCTTTTATTTGGCTGATTCCAGCAGAAATGTCAAGCTGAAGTATAGTGTATTCATTGTGCTCTTATAACTGAGTTTTTTTTCTTTTTTTTCTTTTTTTTCTTTTCAGTGATTCTTCACAATGAGCTAGTAAAACAAGACATGATTCACCTCAACATAGATGATTATGACTGGTGAGTTCAGTTAGGAGAGTTGTGTGTGTGTGTGTGTATGTCACTGTGTGTGTGTGCACGTGTGTGCATACATGCGTGCGTAAGTGCTGTGTGTGTGTGCTTGTGTTGATACATTTTCTTTTTTTTGTTTTAGTTTACTTCTTTCTGTTGTAAATATACTGCTTCTTTTTGAAGTCTTGGGAAGATCATTGACATACAGGGTCACAAAATGTATCCTGCTGAAGCTGTGTATAGTCAGAGGTGACCTGTTGATGACGAAAATAAAAAGAAGCCTGTGCATTTTGTTTTCTCAGTGTGGTAGCGATGGGAGGAGATGGCACTGTGAACCAGGTGCTGAATGGTTTGATGAACCGCTCACAGAAAGAGCAGGATGTGGAGAAGAAGCCTGGCTTCACACCAGCCAAAGCGCAGATTCCCATGGGCATCATCCCGACTGGCAAGACCAACCACATCGCCTACTCCTTGATGGGCACTGCTGACCCCATCACAGCTGGACTGCACATCATCTTGGGTGAGTACTAAGTCACCTGATTCCTTTGTCTTCACTGTACAGCATATAATATATAATATACATATATATATATATATATATATGTTTTCTGCATTTTGTGCAAGGTTTGATTTATGTTTTCTGCATTTTGTGCAAGGTTTGATTTATGTTTTCTGCATTTTGTGCAAGGTCTGATTTATGTTTTCTGCATTTTGTGCAAGGTTGATTTATGTTTCTGCATTTTGTGCAAAGTTTGATTTGTTTTCTTGCATTTTGTGCAAGGTCTGATTTATATTTTATGCATTTTGTGCAAGGTTTGATTTATGTTTTCTGCATTTTGTGCAAGGTTTGATTTATGTTTTCTGCATTTTGTGCAAGGTTTGATTTGTTTTCTGCATTTTGTGCAAGGTTTGATTTATGTTTTCTGCATTTTGTGCAAGGTTTGATTTATGTTTTTTTGCATTTTGTGCAAGGTTTGATTATATAAACATTGATGGTTTGGGATGAGTAAACACAAAAACGAGTGTTGCAAGATGACAGGCTTTGATTGTAGAAGGCAAATATTTATTATTATTAAATTCTGGCACATTTTTGATGAAGATTTTATCAAAGTACCATACCTGTATATATATATATATATATAAAAAAAAAATATATATATATACACCAAAGTACCAGACCTTTATATACCAAGGTATCATACCTGTATTATAAAAAGTACCATACCTCTTTATATCAAAGTACCATACCTGTGTGCAGCACACACAACAGGTAGAAATGTCACTGCTAATACTATGCACGCACATTATACATCATATGAGTTTGTACTGTTGTGTTGTGTGAACTAGGTCACTGGAGCCCAGTCAATGTGTGTAGTGTTTACACACCTGAGAAATTTTACCGCTGGGCCTTCAACTGCCAGTATGGGTTTGCTGGCAATGTGCTCACCTTCATGAAACGATACTCCAGCCTGGGAATGAAGCGCATTGATGCTGCCTTCCTCAAAGCTTTGACCTCATCCAAACTCAGGTCAGTGGGTGTTTTGTTTGTTTGTTAGCATTCCTTAAGGCCATTCTTAATACCCTGTGAAGTCACTAGGCAAAGTAGCTTCAGCCGCTTTACCAAGACACCGCCAAGGTTTTTCTCCATCAAATTCAAAGTTACTACGGCTTGGCTAGTTGCTTTATCAGCTGTGACACCAGGTCGTCAGCCATTGTTTACTGTGAGGCCTCTCGATCTGTGGACAATGGAAGAAGGAAGTGCCACCACTGAAAATAAAAAGTCTGAAATTTGTATTGCCCAATAGATACTGTGGAACCCAACTATAAATGCTTTCCGCCTCAGTAGATGCTGTGGGACCCAAAAGCTCACAGCTACAAGAATAGAAACAAAAGAAAGAATGTGCTTCTGCAGCAAATCACTGAAGATTTGCTATTAAGGACCAAAGTGTGTGAAGACATCTTCACCAAGTTGGCAAAGCTATGTTATGAGTGGCCCTGAGATTCACCCCATGATGGGTGAGAAAATCGCATGAGCAACACCAGATTGAGGCCAAGCAAATGTTTTATTATAAAGGTTGGTGCATGACATTAAATTAATAATGATTAATTATTGTTCTTTTATGGTTAATTACAAACAAAATATTGCACATTCTTTTATGTGGTTCTGGTTCAAAACACTCTAGTCTCTAGGTTAACCTTTTTGTGCAGTTTTTCCCTCTTTGCATACATGTATTTGTTATTTTTGTGTGTTGAAGTTTATTGATATTGGTGTGTGTGCGTGTGTGTGTGTGTGTGTGTGTGTGTGTGTGGTTAGGACAAATGTTATAGTTTTTCATATCAGTAGTATTGTGATCATCTGTTATTGCACTTTTGTTGTTGCTTTTTTTCTTTCTTTTTTGTATGCATCATATTTCCCATTTTCACAGTAATAGTGAAATTGCTGCCTTAACTGTGATTGTCAATACTGCACATGTACATGCGGTGCAGGTCTCCTACAATAGTTTCACAGAGTCCATCCCATTGACAAACATTGTAAGTCCTACATACAACACTGTGTCAGGCTGAGTGTCTGTAAAGACTGTATATTGTATGTTCTTCACCAGTCATGAGGCCCAGACTGGCATGTGTCAATGTTTGGCATTCTTCTTCTTCTTCTCTTCTTCTTCTTCTTCTTCTTCTTCTTCTTTTGTATAGTGTCCAACTTCAACATGATGAAAACTCTGACATTTTTAGTGCATGCTGGGTTATTTTGTTGTTTCCATAGTCCACCGAACTCTGACATGGACCACATGATCTTTCAACCCGCTTATGTGATCTTTCTGCATGCATATACACATGGGGGACCTCAGTTTGTAGTCTCACCCAAAGGACTTTTGTAGAGTCTGGACAGAATTTGACTCCAGAGAAATATCAGGGTGGGCACAAAACCTAGCACATAATGGTCACCCATCCATTTCATGACCATGCTAGATTGCATGCTTAACTCTGGCTTTCGAGAGCAAGTGCTCTTGCTCTGCACCACTGACTCTCCTTTCACCTTTGAAGAAACCTGTAGATGTATTGTTCTTGAGTTGAGGAAAATGGCCGAGCATACAGACTGGCAGACAGAAGCAACTGTCACAGGTGGCTTGCATCTCAAAAGATCTGAAGTGTTGAGGAGCTTGAGACACTACCTGCAGGCACAAAGCCAAGGACATCACACCACTGACTGCCTGGAAGAGAGAGGCATAGAAAGAGGAACTGCTTGGCAATCTTCCTTGAAAGGGCAAGAAAAGGCCATTGTCAGTCAGACAAACATTGGAACTGTTTCAAAGACGATGTTGGGGAAAGTTCTGAGAGATGGGGTGGAGTGTGTGGGCATTTCTGAGTGCATAGATATACCATCTTGAACTGAAGGGAAGTGTACTGAACTCAAGAGTCATTACCGATCTCATAATTATCCATGTGCTTCTGTGCAGGTCTTATGAATGTGACATAGAGTACGTCCCTGCGCTAAACATCAGTCCCAAGTACAACACCGTGTGTCGGACAGGGTGAGCACAATGCATGTTTTGTAGTTATCAAACAAAAGAAGCTTTTTCTTTCTCTTTTCTTTTTGACAGTCTTACTCACACACATACACACTAATACACACAAAAGGGAAAGGGAGAAGGGGATTTTTTTGTTGCCATGTGTACATTAAATCTTTGTTGTCAATATATAATGTAGGTTTAAAGAATTTATAAGTGCTTAGGCTCAGTGCGGGTTAGGTGCTCCAAGTACTCATTATTGTTACAATTATTATATCAAACTCTGGGGACTTAGGGGCGATGTTGTCAAATCCCTCAATCCCACTGTCCATCCCATGTTCTGCATGAGTAATAGCTTCTGGACTGCTGAAACTTTTGCAACCAAATTTGATGAACCAGTACATCAGCGCTGAATGAAGATGAGGATCACAGCGAGAGTTCCCGTTCTCCAGCAATGACTCTCACATCTTCTGAACTGATCAGTGGTGTGCACTCAAAGGTGGTTGGCTTGTGTGTTGTTTTTAGACCTGGATGCAGTCTTGCGTGAAAGTTCTACAGCAACCACACCAAGATAAATTAGTGTTTTGAGACCAGCAAATGTGGAATGATTTTCAGTTTTTCATGATTTCCACCCAATCAGCCATGAGCTAGGTCTCTGAGCCACTTACAAAGGGCTATAACTCTCAGTGCCTGTCCTTGAGTTTGGGTGTAGATTACACCATCTTAGTGTATGTAATGTCTTTGCTTGAACTGCTAGTGTAGATCTTGCTGCAGGTGAATTTTCTCAACATTCAGCTTTTCTTGTCCCTGGTCAGTTGTGAGCGGTGTGCCGTCAGACGGGTGGCCAAGGACAGTGAGTCAGAGGTCGTCACAGAAATGGTTCAGGAGCTGGACCTCAACAACTCTGTGTCCAGCCAAGAATCAGCCGGTTCTGTGATTGGTATGTCTGTGTCCGAGTCGGTCCTTTCTGTTTCTGTCTTTAGTTTGGTGTTATTAGTTAGCTTCTCTTTGTGTTTGTACAAGATGGCTTTTTTTTACACCCAGTCAACCAGGACGTATCAGGGCAAAGTTGTACAGTCATGAAAAGTGTTTTTCCAGTGTGTTATATGTATGTCACATGTGGTAAAGTATATGTATTCCTGTAGCAAAATGTAGAAATTGTGTGTGTGTATGTATGTGTCTGTGTCTGTGTGTGTAATCGGCATGTAAATAATGTAATTATTTGATTCCACACCCCTCCCCCCACCGCCAAAAAGACCACCTGACAGATGATGGCACACTGAACTGGGGTGACTTCATACAGCTGATGTCATTGTTTTGACCATTGCTTCCCCCTGTAAGGTGATGTGGTCCTGTTTTATTTCACTCAGAACTGAAGCAAGAGAGCCCATGGCGTGTCCTAAAGGGAGACTTTATGAACGTCAGTGTTTTCACCATTCCTGGCAACTGTGAGGTAGCCCCACAAGGCCTCAGCAAATTCAAGCACCTGAATGATGGCAACATTGACCTGGTGGTGGTCAAAAATGTTGAACGCAAAGAGTTCATCCGCTACCTGCGTCGCCATGGCAACTCCAAAAACCAGGTCAGTTGGTGTAGGCAAGAAATATTGACACATTAAACATATCTACAAATGATGTTAATAGTAATGTTGATGGAAAAGGTGAGAATGGTCATTACAACCATAGTAATACCTTCTGTCATTTGTGTTGTGGTTAACAGAGATCATAGTGATAATAATAACTTACGTTTGTAAAGCACCCTTTCTCACAGGAGCTCATAGCGCTTTACAATTATTAACATTAACAATGACAAAATTCACAAACGCCACAAAGGCATTCAATCAAGCAGATATAACCTGCTCATCATCCCCCCCCCCCTGGCCCCCAAAATACACCACAAGGCAACCTTTTTTTCTGCTTTTCATTGATAAACAGTAAACTAACATGGCCGCACCCTGAGGGGCTCAAATTTGAAACAGTTTATTGTATTTTAAGTACTTCTTTTGTGTAAATACTGAAGGAGCAACTAAATGAAACATGCAGCTGAAAACAGTGGTACGGTTTGTGTTTTCAGGCCAGCTTACATCTTGGGTTTGGTTCCCCTTTAAATGTGGAGTCAGTTAGACTTAGTTCGCATGCTTCCCCTTTTGCTGCCTTCCCACTTTATTTATTTATTATCCCAGTCTGTGAAATCTCCCCACTGTCTGAATTCAAAACCCAGCTCAAAGCTTTCTGGATTAGACAGGTCTTTTTACCAACCTAAGTGGACCAGTCCTGCAAGCACAGATTGTGTGTATGTCTACATGTATATAATATTTATATGTGTGTGAATGGTATGTTCTAATGGACTGAGCTTTTTTCTGCAGAAAGAGTTGTGCTGTATAGGAGCTGTTCGTTATTATTATTATTTAAGCTCTTGTTCCTTGATTCATTCATGTTTGTGTTTTTCCCCAGATCTTCTTCAACCATAAAGTGATACATGTGAGAGCAGTTTTATTCCCCTAATTTGCAACGTTGAAAATGCTGAATCAAGCACATTGAAATCTAAATGGAAATAGATTTTAAAAAATTAGGTGCTTGACATCTTTGATCATTGAGTAAAGCAACATTTTTAAATGTGGTTTGATTTTCTTGTAAATATTGTGATTGAAATATTTTTTCAGTTTGACTTTCCATTTGTGGAAATGATCCGCTGTAAGGAAGTTCGCTTTCGCCCTCGCATTCCCATATCGTGGAACTACAATGACCATGATTTCTCTGAAATCAAATACCAGATGTCAAAGCAGCAGGTATGTAGTTTTTCCTAGGGATGAAAGACAAGCTGGCAATGAAATAATATTATAATAATCAGATCAAGGAGTTCGGATCTTACTTTAGTCTTATGTATGGTGCCTGTTACTTTTTTTTGTAGAAGCTGTCAGAAAATATGAGGATTTGTTTTGTAACAATTTAAAGGTTTATCACTGTAATGGGTTGACAGCTTGGATAACAGCCTGTAGCCTGGCATGAACTGCAAGGCCTTCATGGCACAAGAGATTTTGTTTGTTCATATGTAGGTCCTTTAACTCCAAACGTCTGCTGATTCTTACTGAGTTGTAGTCCTGACACTTACCACTGCTTTAATAATAACAATAATAATTATTATAATAATATTGTAACATTATTACATTTCTTAATGTGCCTAATCAGACATCAGATTTTTGTCAATGCCCAGAATTCTAAATTTTGAGGAGTGGCAGTGGCCATTCTAGAGAAGAGAGAAATGTACAAAAGTGTATTTGAGTACTTTGTCAGCAATTTCCTTGGCAACAGATTTGTGAATTTCCATTACAATTAATATTTTGGAATCTGATGTCTGGGACACGTATGCAAAACCCTGAACACATGCACAAACTAGGCAGACACCCGTACAAACAGTTATTTCATAGGCCATAACGTAAAACCTTAGCGCAGTCACTTCACAAACAAATGACTTGTTCTCAGATGCTGCAGAAGACAAAGCAGCGGCAACATCGCTCCATGGAGATTATCGATGACCTGGATGCAAGCCAGTCAGGTCAATCTCATGGCCTTCAGGGGAAGTCCAGGAGCATGTACACCCTGGACATGTCTGATGATGAGGATGAGGCGGAAGATGAGGATGAAGAAGGGGACCCTGAGGCAGGAGGGGATGAGGAAGGGAGGAGAGGATCCAAGGAGAAAGCAGCTGTGGGTCGCGAAGGTGTAAGTACAGCAGAATTTGCCTGTGTGCTGTAACTTCTGGACTGCAAGCATGGCAGAATTTGCCTGTGTGCTGTAACTTCTGGACTGCAAGCATGGCAGAATTTGCCTGTGTTCTGTAACTTCTGGACTGCAAGTATGGCAGAATTTGCCTGTGTTCTGTAACTTGTGGACTGCAAGTATGGTAGAATTTGCCTGTGTGCTGTAACTTGTGGACTGCAAGAATGGCAGAATTTGCCTGTGTGCTGTAACTTGTGGACTGCAAGAATGGCAGAATTTGCCTGTATGCTGTAACTTCTAGACTGCAAGCATGGCAGAATTTGCCTGTGTGCTGTAACTTCTAGACTGCAAGCATGGCAGAATTTGCCTGTGTTCTGTAACTTCTGGACTGCAAGTATGGCAGAATTTGCCTGTGTGCTGTAACTTGTGGACTGCAAGAATGGCAGAATTTGCCTGTGTGCTGTAACTTGTGGACTGCAAGAATGGCAGAATTTGCCTGTATGCTGTAACTTCTAGACTGCAAGCATGGCAGAATTTGCCTGTGTGCTGTAACTTCTAGACTGCAAGCATGGCAGAATTTGCCTGTGTTCTGTAACTTCTAGACTGCAGGTTGCTGCTGAGCACCCTTACAGCTGTCATCATCAGTGATGATTAAAACAAAGCAAAACATGATTTGGGGGGGAGGGGGGGGGGAGTGATACAGAAAGAAAAGCAATGCAGAAAAGTGAAGAAAACAGTCCAGGTTTTTGAAACTCTGCATGATGATATCACAATCAGTGAAGTTTTTCATATGTATACCAGTTTTAGTAGATTTAAAGTTAAACTACTATCACCAGAGAAAAATGAGGACAGCTATGGGTTCTTTTTGTTGTTGTTGTTGCTGTTGCTAGCAATGCTATATTGAATGTTGGTCATCTGAGCGTTAAAATTTAACGATTGTTATGATTAGTGTTAATGTTATTTCTATTAATATTGTTTCTTCCAAAATAATGCTCAGGTCTTCACAAAATTTAGAACATAGGTTTTGCAGACACTAAGGAGTCTAACATTGCCCAGTTCAAGCTTAATCAAAATGTCAGAAGAGTACAGTTTTTTGTTTATTCTAGAAACACAAGATGAGGCAGGAGAATAAATCTCCGTCAGTTCCTCAAATTAAAAAAAATATGAAAAAAAATATGTACACAGGTAACATGAGACAACTCTGTTTATGAGTTAACAAATGTACATTGCAGTTGCTTCCCTTGGCACTTTAAATACCTCTCGTTTTCAGTCCCTTGATTAGTTCATGTATTTATCTGCCCGTCAGCCGTGAAATGTAAGTCATCAAATCACAAGTAAATATCAGTTTCACAGGCCAAGACACACATCACTGTATGTTTGAACAGTATTGGGAGTAAAATACAGCAGAGCCTGGAAGTCGGAGAGGAAAGGGAGAATGTGTGGCAGTAGGCAAGGCTGTAGTAGTCTGACCTATACCAGACTTAAAAGAGTACCTTTCATAGCTCTGTATTCTCAGAGGTTCTTCGTTTATGCATCTGCAGTATGGCTTGTCTTGAGGTGACTCTGTGTGGGGTTTTCTGTTTGTGTGTGTGTGTGTGTGTGTGTGTGTGATGTTTTGTTTTGTTTTGTTTTGATGCCTGGTATATCATAGAAGGGAGAGTGTTGATGTGGTGGCTACCTTGTTTTCATGAGCAGACAGAGCCCCCCAAGTTCCAGTATGTGGGCCCTCAGTACCAACCCACTTGGACGGAGCAGGAGATTGCCCGCAGGAAAAAGATGGCGAGGAAGAAGGAAGAGAAGAAGAAGGCCAGGGAAGAAGAGAAGAGCAAGTCTGTGTGGAACATTGACAACGAAATCTGCACCATGCCTGAACTTGACTTCAGGTCAGTGTGTATGGTGTGTGTGTCTGTGTCTGTGTGACTTCAAGTTCATGTCAGTGTGTGTGTGTGTGTATGCACATGTGTCTGTATGTGTGGCTGATGTTGTTGTGTAATGTGTATACATTTGTGTGTTCGCTGGAATTTAGCTGTTGATTTTGTGTTCCCTTTCTGTCTTTTCAAACTGCCAACAAAATGTTAGCAAGAAAATGAGCAATAAGATGACAATGGTGATGTTGGTAAAAAAAAGCATGTATGCATGATATTGATAAGCATTTTTAATGCAGATGGTAAACTGTTGATGGTATTTTTTGGAAATTGTGTAATTTTAAGTAACAGTGATGATTAAATGTATACGCGTGATTGGTTTCAGGGTACACAGTGGGCTGTTGCTGGTCTGTGGATTGGGTATTTCACCTCACACTGAGTTCAACGATGTTCGCTTTGGGTGTCTGCCTGCATGAACATCCACCGCTTTGTCCTGATGCATGCTGCTGGCACAGACACCATCACCTATCACTGCTCTATACCCCTTCTCAGATATCTGCATAAACACTCTTTTTTATGTTAACACAAGCTGGTAGCACAGACACAATCACCTATCATTTCTCTATACCCCTTCTCAGATATCTGCGTAAACACTCACTTTTCTGTACTGACACAAGCAGGTGGCACAGACACCATCATCTATTTCTACTCTATATCCCTTCTCAGACATCTGCATGAACATTCTTTTTTATACTAACACAAACTAGTAGCACAGACACAATCACCTATCATTTCTCTATACCCCTTCTCAGATATCTGCGTAAACACTCACTTTTCTGTACTGACACAAGCAGGTGGCACAGACACCATCATCTATTTCTACTCTATATCCCTTCTCAGACATCTGCATGAACATTCTTTTTTATACTAACACAAACTAGTAGCACAGACACAATCACCTATCATTTCTCTATACCCCTTCTGTGAGATCTGCGTAAACTTTCACTTTTCTGTACTGACACAAGCAGGTGGCACAGACACCACCACCCATTACTAGTATATACTACTCTATACCCCTTCTCAGACATCTGCATGAACACTCACTTTTCCGTACTGGCACAAGCCGGTGGCACAGACTCCATCACCTATCACTACTCTGTACCCCTTCTCAAACATCTGCATGAACACTCACTTTGCCATACTGACACCAGCTGGTGGTACAGACTCCATCAGCACACCATGCCTCTTGTCAGACATTGCCTGAATACCTGCCACTTTATCATGACGCATGATGGCACAGACACTTTCAACCGTCACCACAGTATACCCCTCATCTGACATTTGCCTGAGTACCTGCTTCATCATGACATGTGCTGATGGCACAGCCACTTTCAACCATCACCACACTGTACCCCTCATCAGACAGTATCTGCATGAACAGCTACTGCTCCATCCTGACGCAATCTGGTGGCACAGACTCCGTTTTCCACACTCTACTCCTTGTCAGTCAACATCTGCGTGAAAATCCTCTGAGCCATCCTCACACATGGTTCAGAGATCATTGGCCATCACCACACTATACCCCATGTCACCACACTATACCCCATTTCACCACACCATACCCTATTTCAGACATCTGCATAAAATCCTACTGCTCAATCTTGACACAAGCTGCTGGCATAGACACCATCATAGCATTATACCCCTTGTCGGACATCATCTGCATAATGCCTGCTATTTTGGTCTGACACAAGTGCGTTACCACAGTATTTACCTTCTCATACATCATCTGCATAACACCCACTATTCTGTCTTGACACAAGCACAGACTCCATATCTGCAGTATTTCCCTTGGCATATGTCATCAGCTTGATACCCACTCTTCTGTTTTGACACAAGCACAGACTCCATATATACAGTACTCCCCCTGTCGTATGTCATCTGCATAATATCCACTATACACAAACTGCACACTCCATTACTACAATATTTCCTTTAAAAGATGTTATTTGCATAACACCCACTATTTCATCCTAATACAAATGCAGATTCTGTTGCCCCAGTATTTACCTTATCAGACATTGTTTGCATAACACCTACTATTCCGTCCTAACATGTGCAGATTCCCTTGCCCCAGTATTTACCTTGTCAGGCATCATCTGCATAACACCCACTATTCCGTCCAAACGTGCAGGTTCCATTGTCCCAGTATTTACCTCACTCTCGTCAGGCATCATCTGCATAACACCCACTATTCTGTCCTGACATGCAGATTCCATTGCCCCAGTATTTACCTCACTCTCGTCAGGCATCATCTGCATAACATCCACTATTCTGTCCTGACATGCAGATTCCATTGCCCCAGTATTGACCTCATCAGGCATCATCTGCATAACACCCACTATTCTGGCCTGACATGCAGATTCCATTGCCCCAGTATTGACCTCATCAGGCATCATCTGCATAACACCCACTATTCTGGCCTGACATGCAGATTCCATTGCCCCAGTATTTACCTCATCAGGCATCATCTGCATAACACCCACTATTCTGCCCTGACATGCAGATTCCATTGCCCCAGTATTTACCTCACTCTCGTCAGGCATAATCTGCATAACACCCACTATTCTGTCCTGACATGCAGATTCCATTGCCCCAGTATTTACCTCATCAGGCATCATCTGCATAACATCCACTATTCTGTCCTGACATGCAGATTCCATTGCCCCAGTATTTACCTCATCAGGCATCATCTGCATAACATCCACTATTCTGTCCTGACATGCAGATTCCATTGCCCCAGTATTTACCTCATCAGGCATCATCTGCATAACATCCACTATTCTGTCCTGACATGCAGATTCCATTGCCCCAGTATTTACCTCATCAGGCATCATCTGCATAACATCCACTATTCTGTCCTGACATGCAGATTCCATTGCCCCAGTATTTACCTTGTAATGCATCATCTGCATAACACCTACTGTTCCGTCCTGACACAAGTGCAGACTCCATTGCCTGATTATTTTCCTTGTCAGGCATCATTTGCATTGGTGGGTTGGCCAATTCTTCACACAGACGTGGGCTTTTTCCTCTCATGGACAGGGATGAATTTGCTCTGTGTGTTTTGCTTTAGGTGGGGTTTGCTTGTTTGATTTTTTTGATTTTTCTATCTGTAGCAAAACCTTGTGTTTTTGCATATTGAATGTTGGTGTGGTATGCTTGGTGCACTTAAAGGCCGATGAGGGACCACCAGATGTTTCCAGGCAGGTGTCTCTGATGCTTGACTTTGGTCCTTTGTTCTTCAGCTCATCTGCATCATGTTGGATCACTTGAACTGGCAAATATAGCAAATCCCCAAAATATGTCAGACTAAATGGTCTGACACTGTAATGTAAAACAGCTTTATTCTGTGGATGACTGACAAAAGTGTACATCTTCCTTTCATTGCCTTTGGTTGACTTGTACTGTATGTGAAACTTGCATTTTATTCAGCTGACCTGCTGTCTGCCTTTTCATTTGGCTTCAGATGACCACTGACTGGAACACAACTGAATCAGACTGTCTTATTTGGTTTTGGTTTGAAGGTCCACAAGCATGCCAAAGAGTGTGCTTTTTGTGTGTGTGTGTGTGTATGTGCTTAAAAAAAATAAAGTTCTGATATGAGGTGTTTGTTTTTGGTGACTTGTTTTACTTTGTAAAAAAATTCAGAAATGCTGTGTCCGATTGGTTCAACAGTGTCGTGATCGAGCCATTTTCAAGAGTTGATGAAACCTTTCATGAAATCATTTCAGATGTCTGATGTATTTTTCAGTGTGTGTATTTAGGAATGTTTGAGTGTTGTTTTATGTATGTATACATAATATCCATTCCACTGAATTTTATGATTTAAAAAAAAAAATGTGATAAAGTACAGCACTGTAAGCTTGTAATTTTTCATGGGGTATAGCACTGTACAAGTTGGTGTTTTTGTATCTCCAGGCGTCCTGTTTCCTGACAGGTATTACAAAATAGTAAATGACTGTGTAAGTGCAATCTATGTGTATATTTACTGCTGTACTTTTTATGAACATCATTCCATCGATCATACAGAAATTTTGCTACTCGGAAAACATTGCCTGAGCTTTTTACAATGAAAGCTAGCATCCCCAGATTTCTTCTTTCTTCATGATTATTACAAAATGGTAAATGGTTGTGTGAGTGCAGTCCATGTAGATTTCTTCTTTCTGCATGATTATTACAAAATGGTAAACCATTGTGTGAGCGCAGTCCATGTATCTACATGGACTGCGCTCACACAATGGTTCTTCTTTCTTCATGATTATTACAAAATGGTAAATGATTGTGTGAGCCCAGTCCATGTCTGTACTTTGAGATGTACTTTTTCTTAAACACTGTTAACTGAACAGAGGTTAAAGATGTGTAAAAAGACTCAGCTGTAAATATTGCCTGGACACTTAGTACAACTTTGTGTGTGTGTGTGTGAGTTGTAGTACTGATACAGCATACATAAATCAAATACAACCAGTTGCTTCAGTAGTATAGGCATTTGATGGACAACAAAGTAGTCATGTGGTCCTAGTATAAAACAGAAAAGCAACTGCCTAGCCTGTTTTCTTTGCTTCATGGTTAGTCCCTTAATGCTCATTTGGAGTCCCATGTTTTTGTTGGAGTTGTATGTACGTCTTGTAAACTATTTGGTCATGAATGGCAGAATCAGTGTGTCATTGCATGCAGCAGCTGTCCAAACACAGTAAGGGAGTCTACACCACAAGTTGACTTTGGGAGGAAAAGTCCTTGCCACTCTGGGGACTTGTCACTGTTATGCCCCTATTTTCTCCTGATGATAGAGGTTGGAATGTTTCTGATATCAAAATTATACAATGCTCATGTTCTGCGTGTTCAAATGTGTAAACAACGTGATGAATAATTGCTGATGCACTACTGCTGAAGTGCTGATGGTCAACAGATTAACTCTACAATGTACTTCAGTGCCTACTGCTGGTTGAAGCTAAACTGTTGTTTACGCTTTCAACAAATGTGAAATCCTTAAGTGTATGTGCTTGCACTGGGAAAGCGAAACTCCACACCAATTTTCCCAAGGCAGATTACCATTACATCTTTTGGTACTGATTATAGCTGAACCATGACATTCAACAGTCACTTATGCTGACTATAAATTAGCCTGGAGCTTGTATCAGATACTGTTTGCTCCACTTGTTTTTCTCTTGATGGTATCAAAATGATCAAATGCTCACATTTTGTGTATTCATGTTGTTGAAATGTGTAAACAACTTGATGAATAATTGCTAATACACAACTGCTGATGGTCAACATATCAACCCTGCATGATGACAATGCCATGGTCATTATTATTAACCACTGTCAGGTTATACTGCTGTGAAAACAGCAAAGGAATATTTACCTTTGTTGTTGCTTTTAATTTATAATGTATTTGTTCATACATTTTTGAATATTGTTCTTGTAATTTTGCAGTGCTGTAGTAAAGATAATCTCATAGTTGTCAGGTTTTATTGTTGTGAAGAGATGTCTGAAGTGACTGTCACAGATATTTGTCTCACAGTTTCATTTAACATGTGTTTGACTGACATTTCCCGTCCAGTGTTCAGTTTCTTGTAGGCTCCATTGTGTCATGTTTTCAGTTATGTCAGCCACTGAGAGATTCAACAGGCTCTATCTTGTTGGGTTTCACAGGCTGTTTCAAGCTTTTAATTTATGTTGTTGTTGTTGTTGTTGTTGTTGCTTTGTTTTGTTAGTTTGTTTCTGTTTTTATCAACATGAATGCAGTGTGTATTCATTTGCTTTCATGCTGAGTCCCTTAGGTCACAAAAACTCATCTTCTGTTTTTTTAAACATCGCACACATACTTGTCTAAATTAATGCTGTCAGTCTGAATGCAAATAGAACGTTAGAAGAAGAAGAATACTGTCAGTGTAAAAATAATTGCATTATTTTGTAAGATCACTTAGAAAGAGACATTAATGTTGAATTGTGTTATTGGTGGACAAAGACCAATTGGAGTTATAAAACTGTTTGCCGTTATTAAAATAAAGTTAACACCAGTATTCATTTTCTGTTCTTTTTACAATTATTTTATATTTTTATGATGCTTGGGTAAACAACCAGACTGCACCAACATTTTTTATGCTGTGTACTGTACATCTGTTCATCAGGATGGATGAAATTATGAATGAATGGAAACATTGTACTGGACCAAATGTACATTTTGAAAGACCGAATCTGAAAGCTATAATGTCATGCATATTTGTTAATCCCTCACAATGAAATGCATTTTCATGCTTTGTGCAACTTTACAATTTTTCGTGTGTGATACTCCAATAAAATTGTGTTCACTTACTGATTGGTGAGAAGAGAGAAATACACTTAGATGAAACTGATTGCTCATTTACTTTGCATTAGATTTCTGGGTCTCATTCACCAAACTGAGAAGCTTCCTGTTGTGCAACAATTACCAGATGTATTTCTGCCTATGATCTGCATTTATTTAAATATAAAGAAAACAAGACATAGATATAATGTGAAAAACAGTTATCTACTGAAGGGATCTGTGAAAGTTTCTTTAATGTTGTATGGTAATTTTGCATGTACCTGTATGTACAGATTTGTTACCTGTGTGTATTGGTCTAATCAGCAGGGTGTAACTGCCAAGGTATTTATTGGGTAACTTCTTGAATTTATTAATATTGTGCATTTGTGCTGTGTTTAGCTACCATCTAGGGGTGCCTATCAGAACTTTGCCTGAAAGAAATATTTCATAGTCAGTTGCCTGAAAGAAATATTTCATAGTCAGTTCTGGCAGGTACCCCTTTAAATATGACAGAAATGGTGTGTTGTGCAAACCAGTAAACTTAAACCTGGAATATATTTATACCTGGCTGTCTACCCAACTATGGGTCAAGTAATTTTCCTGTTATGATGTGTGGGCAACATCTTGTATTCCCCAGCTAGCTTCAATAAAACGTGGTCTTCTGGCTGTGGTTTCTCTTGTAGTGGCCATTTTAATCATTGTTACTGATATGATCTTGCTGTGCATTAGTTTGAAGGAACTAGCCTTCTCAAATCATGTTTCTGCCCAGTGGGTTGCAGAAATAACACAAAATAGGAATTTGGGTTGAGAATTGATTTTACTTCAAATCTAGAAAAAGAAATGTATTCTTGTTTTCTCTCAGTGGACTGCATGACCCTGACATGCATGGTACAGACCACCAACAAAGAGGATGCTGGTACACATGAGGCCAGCTGTGACACTTAAAGGAGACCCAGGCTGGAGAAGCATCACAGGTCCTCTTGATAGGAGTGGAATTTTCAGTCAGTTGATGTTCTGAAAATCAATGTTTGAAAGTTGCAAAATCATGGGCATTTGTTTCAGGCAGTTCGTGTCTGTGACCTCATGAACAAGGTCAGCATGTGTGGCTCATGAGTCTGTGAGGTGTGTACATCATGAGCCAACCTGTTTCTGCTCATTGCTGGTAAAGAGCAAGCCATGAATCATGGATGCATCCCTAGGAACTCAAATTTGAATCAACAGTGTGCTTCTGTTGCATAAATATTGACAAAACCACCATACAAAGCATAAAAATAGAAGGTATCTGCACATTTTCTGTGTTTTGTACATCCAAGCTATGGTGGATCAAGCAGTTTTCACTCTCAGATCCTATTTTCTGAATTTGGTATAAAATCTGAAGAAGAAAAAAACATCTGAAAAAAAGTTTTTATTTTGATCTCTTTTGAGCTTCCCATTGAACAACATGCATTTTGAGAAGGCTAATTACTTCAAGTTTCTGTGGAGATCTCATCTCCATCCTGGTTTTGATACTCCATCCTGGTTTTGATACTGTCTCTGTTGTGATTTTGTTCTGGCACTGCATGCCCGTCCATTTTGTTAAGCTGAGCTCACCAGTCTCAGTTCTTGTAATCAACTCAGTAAATTGTCTTGTTATTTATTTAATATTCCAGTCTACAGTAATCCATCCTTCTTCTTTCTTTCTTTTTCTTTCTTTTTTTGTACACTGAGCTTTATGTCGATATGGATATGTGTGTTGAAGTGCTGTGCGATTTACACGAAGACACTGCTGCTACCTGTTTACTGCAATTGTTTATCCACTGAGTGTGATTTAGTTTCTCAGAATCCAGGTGTTTTGCATTTTTGTTTATTCAAAAAGAGAATTATTTGTTGAGACACTATTTTGAATACTTCATTCATCCCTCATGGGAAATTCAGATCGCCTCACCTGAGTAAGGCTACAGCAGCCGCAAAAGCAGCACTACCCATTCCTACCAGTGTGTGCAGTATTTCTATGTGTCCAAACAATGGTATATGGCTGCCACTGTTTGGGATTTTTAATGTGCACACCAATGTTGATGCATATGATTGCACAGGGGGCTTTATAAACACCGTAAGAGAGTCTGCACTTGAAGGTGAGCCGGTTTGGCCTAGCAGTAAGCTAAAGGCATTAGGCTGGTAAGCAGAGGGACCTTGGTTCAAATCTGCTTTGGCTCTCCTTTCTCTTCAAAAGTTGTGGTCTGTGGACACTGTCTTGTGACTTTATCCCTCACAATTATGAAACATTAGAATGGCTGTCATCGCTGCCCATCTTAATGCAGAAGTCTGGTGGTGACAGTGTAGCGATAGGCATATATTATAATCTCCCTCTCCCCCCACTTCCATACCCCCTTCCCCCTTCTCCCCATCCGTAATAAGCCTTATGGTTTCTGTGGACCTTAAGCACCATGTTTACTTTTTTTTTGCACTTAAAGTTGACTCAGGGAGAAAAATCCCTTGTCCCACCAGGGAATCAAACCCATGACCATGTCAGTATTGCACCAGCTTTTCGGTCCAACGTTCTGCCAGCTGTTCTGCCCCCTCCCCCATCCTCTCTTTGTTCGCAATCTCCTTCTTATTTTTTTATCATCATTGTTTTAAACATTAATGTTTTAGTGTAAGTAAAGGAATGCATTTGAAATCAGAATATGGAACAGTATGCCTTTTCTGGCTGTAATCTGCAAACGTAATGGAAAGCAGTTCTTCCCATTTCTAATGTTCTAAATTGTTGAGTAAAATCATATTGTGAGGCAGTTGAGACAGGAGTGGTCTGCAATAGCTGACATTCTGTCTATTGGATTAACAATTAAGTGGGATTCCAGTTTTGATACTATTAACTTCTAAGTGGTAAGGCAGCCCATGCAGATGAATAAGAGCAACTGCAACCCTCAAGAATTTCATCAGTTACTGGGTCTGATAGTGGAGGGCAGAACTGAACCCAAGCCACAAATACATTTTCGTAACTATTAGGTAGGGAAAGAAAGGGCATCGACTCTTCTTGTCTCCATTTCCAGTCTCAGTTTTTGTGTCTGAACTCAAATTTCTTCCAAGGTCATCCAGTTCTTTTGTGACACGAGGCTTTGGCACTCTGGTCTTGCCACAGGCTGTCCAACCTTGTGTGTCAGTCTTCTTTTTTTCCCCGTTTTATTTTTCTGCTACTTGGTTCAGTGTGCTTTTATGTTTCTGAGTGGACCTTCTTGCCACAGGCTGTCCAACTTTGTGTGTCAGTCTCTGTCTCCCCCCCCCCCCCCCCCCCTCCCATTTTGTTTTTCTGCTGCTTGGTTTAATGTGTTTCTGTTTCTGTGGGGACCTTGCCACAGGCTGTCCTACTTTGTGTGTCAGTTTTCCCCCCAAACCCCCCTTGTTTTGTTTTTCCTCTACTTGGTTTCGTGATGATGCCCTTGTGAAGAAAAATGTTGATGAGAACACTCTTATGTATTTCCATGTTGTGAACTACACCAATATGCACCCCCATCTTTCTCTGAATAAAGTGTTTTTGTAAAAATTAAAGGTTTTAATCTGACATGCACTTTTTGTGGTGTTTCTATCCAGAAAATGTGTATCAACAAATATGATCATCTGTGTGTGTATGTCTTTGCGTGCTTGTGCAAGACAGAGAGAGTGAGGGAGACTGGAAGTCATACAATGGGTTATGGTTCCCCAAACTGGCGTGAACATGTAAAGTTCTTATGGAAGCAGGAAATGCACTGCTGATTTTAAGTTTGGAAGATTCTTAAATAAGTGATAATGCTGCTCACCATAACGTTCTGTTTATGATAGTGCTATATTCCAAACAAATAACAGTTTGAAGAACTTAGAAATTGTCAAGAAACAGGATTCATTTTCTGACATTGCTGTGGCCTTCAAATTCAGTTTCATTGAAATTGGTACCCAAGTGTGAATCACAAGGGAACTGAAGTCAGTTTTCAAAGTTTGAAAGATCTCACTATCTCACTCAGATGGTCTGGAAAACAAGAAAAAAGAAAAAAAGAAGCTTATAAATTTTCACAAAGTATCTCATTTCATTCTAAGTCCTCCAAAAAACAGTTTTGTGCCTACCTTGTCCATGTATGTAACAACCATACCAGGTTGAAAACCTTGCTTAGAAAAGCACTTACAGAGAAAACAAAACTTGCAGACCTTGAAATAATGGTGGAAATCATGATCATAAAAATTTGCATGCATGGGTTCGGGTCAGGTTATTGGACTATAGAGGTAATGATCCCGTCAAGTTTGGAAGATTCTTAAAATAGTGTTCAAGAAGAAGCCAACATTAATGGTTTGTCATTTAAATCAGGAAATGCAATTTTTTTCAATGAATACCCAAATTATATCAGTATTAGAACATAAAAGGGGAAAAAAAAGAGTAAAAAGACCAACAGCTGTGATCTAGTCCATCATTTAAAGTATATGTACTTTACAAATACAGCTTCAGGTTTCAACAATTTAACACTATCCTTGTGCCCATGTACAGATCATTACACAACTCACAGTTTGCAAATCAAAACACCAACAAAACAATAGATGCGATTTTTTTGTTCTTTTATTTCCATTTTTGTTAACCAGCTTCCTTGGAAAGCGAACATCTATTCACTGCAAGTGAATAAGAAAGGCAACAAATCATTATTTTATTCCACGAGACACTGGACCAAAGCCACCCATAAAATATATGTATTGTTGGTGACCGATGAAAACCTCCTAAGTCAGTTTCGAGTGTTTTTGCACTTTTGAAGACCTGGTTTATTTAACATCTCAAAGCTCTAGATAACACCATTATGGAACTATTCCCAGTTAATTAAATGAAAAACTTTACCAAAATAATTTCATGAAAAACTTCATAAGTCATTTTTTGTGGGAAACTGATTCATGATTTGCACGCAAGTTACACGTGGGGTTTTTTTTATGAAGCATATGCGAACAATCTGAACCAGTACCTCTACAGGGTTCTCATTTTTTGTGGGAACACCTTGCCTACAGTTGCTAAACTTTTCACACCTTATGAAATTTACAACCTATGTTATGGTGCCATCTAGTGTTAAAAAAATTTAAATACAGTAATTGAGTACAATTAATTTCAAATATAAATTGTAAAGCAGTATGGACTTTTCACATACAGGCTTGCTAGAATAATGCTAAACACCGTTAAATAAGCTCAAAAACCTTATAAGTCAGCTCTGCTGACTAAACATACTGAAGAAAAAAGATATGAATATTTGTCCAAAATGTTTGAAACATTGTTAAGCCAGCACTTCAGACCAAACAGATTATAGGAAGAAAAGCCATACAACTGTTATTTTTTTGTTTTTTTTGCTGCAAACACAATTTATGACAAATGTTTACCAGAAAAGAATCTTGAGTCAAAAAAAGATGTTCAATAAATCCTGTTGCCAAATTTCAATCGGTCACCAACATTATGTCACCTGAAAACTGTCACCTCTAGCTCTCAACTTGTAAACCACAGCAACAAAAGCACACAGCCAACATACATAAAGACAAAATTAAATTTCTACTTCTGTTTCACTTTCAGCTGCTCAATCACTAAAAACATTGAGGCATGATCATATGAATTAAAAAATAAATAAAAAAAACCATTTGCTTAATATCACTGAAAGCTCATGCTTTCATGTATAAGGGTATGGGTACACTTTTTGTGCCTTGCAAATTTCCAGCAGGAAATGTAGGTTACCTTTCCACTTGCAAAGGCAAAGTACTGGTGGTAAAAAACAACAACCCAAAAACACAACAACAAAAAACAATGCAAAGCATTTTCATGTACCCCAAGATGCTTACACACATAAACACAATTACATGGATGAATATAATATCAGACATGAACTTATGGAACTGAATACATAATGATGAGAATAAACATAACCATAACCTGTTTTTTTATGCCCAGCGAACCAGGACAGTTATATCCAAGGAAAAACATAACTCAAAACCTGGGAATAAACATTACATAATCATCCCAAAAACATATTTAACAAAGGCAAACTTGTTGACTTTACACATAAACTCTCAAATTCAGCTGCGCTTAGTGCACATGAAAGCATTCATTCGTGCTTGCACACACACACACACACATGTGCGCACACACACACATTCATGTGTAGGTCACACACTCATAAAACCTTGAATTAAAAAAAAGCTTACATAAGCAGATACAAGGTTTTGCACCAACATGGATGGCACACTCAAAAAGCATAAACTTTGCAGAATTTCACGTTTTTCACCAGAGGGAGTGTTAATGATAAGCCTGATACTGATTTTTCTATTATCTGAGCAGACAATTCATCTGCCAACTTTTGGGTTGAACACAACATGTACTTCCATCTGCCTCCAACCATGCTAGCAGCATGTTTCACTGCATGTTACCAGACAGTGACATAGCCAAAATATATCCATGTGATTGTCAAAGCTTGTGCTGACATGGGAGAAGCAATGAAATATGAATGTTTGTGATACACTGATAGCCACTGATGACAGCCAAGAAAGATGAGAGAGAAAAAATATCTTATTATTGTGGGGACTCTCAGTGCCAATGGTGAGATCAGAACTGAGCTTCTCAGCATCCCTTCCGATTCATCCTGAGGTGATGCTACGCAGTTGATGGGATGTTAAAAACCAGAAACTAACTAACTAACCCCTTCTTATCAGTTTGTGAGGGCAAGAAGCCCCAAACTGTTTTTCAAAAGAACAAACATTAAAAAAGCTAAGAAGCAAAATCAATTCCACTTCCCCCAGACTTATCAAGGAAACACTGATCCTGGTGACAAAAGAGCAAATACATTATACTTTATCTATTAGTATTACTTTTTAAAGTGTGGAAAGGTGATAGTGACTGAACTCTATATGATCTGTTGAAGCTTTTTCAAAAGTCAAGAACAAGCATGAGTGAGAAATGTGTCATAACACAACTTTTAGTATTTCTCTTCAACTTCAAGGACATTTTTTACTGTATGCAGTTGTCCAACTTTCAAATAGCTCTGACCTCTACAATACATTGTCTGTCCCTCAAGTTAACAGTGACACAAACAATACAATCACCTAAAACACACACATATTAAAATGATGTCACAGGGTCTAGAAATGAAGTCACAAAGTCTGAATTTCCAATGTAATGACACAGTATGCATATTTGACAATTTGTAAACATTTTCAGCACACTTTATAAAAGTTTAAAAAAAACAAAAAAAAACTATTTTAAAAAAAAAAGACACTTTTCAGCTGCCTTTTACAATGGTTAAATACATTCCCTCTCTTTTCACATATCTGTAATTTGAATCACCATTTGGCAAAAGAAAAAAGAGAGGACGAGAAAAAATCATCATAAAAGACCAAGAAATTACAGCCATACACTGTCATGAGTGTGACTGCACACCATAAGCAATCATTCTCTTGCCTATTTCTAATTCGGTACAGTCAAAAAACAAAAACAAACAAAACAGGCCCCAACTCAAAGCCCAAGCAATAAACATTAAAAAGATAAAACTGTTTAAACTAGCGGCAATTCTATGCTGGGGTGTGGGGTGGGTACAAAACACTTTCACACTCATGTTCATGTCACTCAACAACCATGTGCACAGGGCAAAAGCTGGGATAAGTCATTGCAGGTTTACCATCTTATTATTTGCAATGGTACCTGAAAAACAGCTAAACATGCTCTGCAGCAGCCACTCTATTTTCCAAGTTCTGTTTAGTGTATGTGCTATATTTTCAAGCGCCAGAAATCACCGGTATTCTACAGAATATAGGGCTTGTGAATACCAACACAATGAAAAACCTTTATGGTTTCATGTACAATTTTATGAAGAAAAAATTCAAGAAGCTTCTCCCTCTTCAAAAGAAGTAGGGGAGATCAAAGCAAAAGATTACATAGCATTACACTTTCATTACAGGAGACAGCTTTCTTCTCAATAAAAGGCTGATGATGTCATCAGCATTATTTGGCAGCCAATACCACCACCAGTCACATGTTCAAATTTCACTTAAAATATTCTTGCTTTCATTATATACATGTGCATTAGATGTATGCACTCTCTCTCTCTGTTTTTTTCTCTCTCATGTCCACACACATGTAAACTAGGATTAAACCTGGCTTCATCAATGCCTAAAAATCTCAAAGTACTTGCAAGCACAGCAAATGCTTAATATTCACAAACCACATGCTACATTTACATAAACAAAAGAACAAGCAAATCAACTCCTAAGATGACTCACACTCAAAAACAGGGAAACACACCTTGCATTGACACACATGATTCTTCATGTATGTCAATAATGCAAAGCAAATTTATAAATAACACCATGGAAACAAATGGCACTTTGATCTTTCTAGCAAATGGGTTAGCTTGAAATGATAACAAAGTGACTGTAACTAATATGAACTGAGAGACATTAAGACAGGTAATCACAATGCAAAGTTTGAAAGCTATCATATAAACTGGGTCCGAGAAAAATGCTAGTGTTAAAGTTGTTGCTGTTGTGGCCTAGAATGTGCTAGCTGTCTCCCTTAATCAACTCCAAGGTTCAGTAGATGATTGGTTTTTGACACCCAGTCAACAGTGATGGTTCTTGGTTTCTGACACCCATTCAACAGTGATGGTTCTAACCAAGTCAGAGAAAGGGAATGTGTGTGGTCTTGTGGTGGGGCTATTTTTATTATCTGGCCAGCCAAGCCCATGTTCAGCATAACTTGGGCTGCCACATTTACATTTATGATCTGAACCAGGCTAACGTGTCACCTGTCTGATATGCTTGCAGACCACAGCCTGTGTTCCTGACAGTATATGCTGTACTCTGGGGCTGAGCTGAGCATGGCTTGCAGCCATTTTGGGATGGCAAAGTGTAAATGCACCATCCGGTGCTCAGCCTAGAAACTTTGACAAGTGTAAATGGCCCCATACATACCAAGCAAGTGCTCAAATTGTTGAGAATCCACAACTTTCATTTACCTTTCTGACACCGCTGTGGCTGAGCTCATTACAGTTTATCAGCACATAACAAAATCTGATGAATATCACACTGTCACACAGAAAAATTCAAAACGCCAGCATTTAAAGTTTTTGCAATAGATGGCTGGATAAACAGTGTCACTATAAAGACTCATATGTGATATGAGTCCAAAAGGGTGAAAAGAAAGGGAAAGTATACATACAAACAAAAAGTATGTAGTATGACATTATCCTCCATCAAGAGTCCAAGAGTATCTCTTTAGTCAACCCAAAGCATTCAAGTACAAAACTTAAATACTGAAACAATGCATTTACCGAAAAATCCAAACAAAATGCAATGTGTATTGAGATGGAACTATTACCAGGCAAATGCTGAAACTGTACTTCAACTGTATAAACACAAAGACATTTACACTCAACTAAATAACTTTTGCAAACCGAACAAAGAACTGAGAGAAAAAACAGGAAGACATCTAGCAATACTGCTGCACATTTGGTAACAAACTACTTTCCTTCTTTTCACTGGTGTGTGATGACACAAGGATGTTGGGGTGATAACCGCGCCTTGTGCGCTCTTGCATAACCTTCGCTGCTGAGTGAAGCCGCTCCACAAAGTCGGGGACACCTGCAATGGTACCAACAGTGTCAAATGTTACTGACCAGACATGTGGTATGCACCCTCTCAAGTCTCAGCATCACTTCTCCCTCAAAATGATTTAATGAAGGCTGTAATAAAGCAGTGTGTGTTTGAAATACACCCATTGCAATGTGTTTCATTTCTGATGGCATTTCAGTTCTGACGGAAGTAGTGAAAAAATGCATCAGGCATCCAGGTTCCCATCATCCAAATCATGGTGTGATACAATACCTATGATACAGAGTTCCATCACATGTGTATACCATGATGCACATTTATGATCCTGCTGGCGGACAACCCAGCCATTTCTGTTCATAGTGAAGTGTTTTGTCTGCCACATTCCTGAAGTATGCACACCAGCCACAATGGTGGTAAAAGACTCTAACTGTCCAGCATTTTGATACATTAGACAAAATTACCCAGGCTAGTTACATGGAGAAAAAAATAATTGCTGACCCATCTGAAATCAGCACTATGACCATGACACAGCACCAACGTTTTCTGCGCAAAATTTCTAGTAATGTAAAAAATACATATACATGAGATACAAGTGTAGCTATTCTAGAATCATTTACCTAGTCCCCACTGATTGGAAGTTATTTCATATATGGACAATAATAACTTGTGCCTACTGACAACTTGTACACACTGGATCTAACTTACAATGGCCAGGCAGCTGATACACACCAGATCTACCTTGCGCTAGCCAGAAAGCTGACACCCGCCAGATCAAACTTGTGCTAGCCAGAAAGCTAATGCCTGCCAGATCCTACCAGCACTAGCCAGAAAGCTGATACCCGCCAGATCCAACTAGTGCTAGCCAGAAAGCTGATACCTGCCAGATCCAACTAGCGCTAGCCAGAAAGCTGATACCCACCAGATCCAACTAGCCCAGGCTGGACAGCTAATACATGCTGGATCTAACTTACGCCAGCCAGAGAGCTCATACACCCCCCATCTAACCTGCACATACCAGACAACTTATACATGCCCGAGCTATCTAATGCCTGCTGGACAGCTGATACACATTGAGAGATACTGTAGAGCCCTGAAATGTCAACACACACACACACACACACACACCAACACGTGCTAGCACACAGATCAATGCACTCTGGACTCAAGCTGGCACCTGTAGGAGAGAGGAATAGGAGAAAGCACGCAAAGTTCTTCCTTGTAAGGGCAAAAAGGGGGCCAAAGTCAGCCAGGCAACGTTTGGAGTCTTTCAAAGGCAACCCTGGGGAAACTTCTATGGGCTTTCCTGAACATATATACCATCTCAAACTGAGCTGCTGTAATGTACAAGCCTGAGGAAAGAGATGCTTACCTGTGCTGGCCAGCCAGTTGTAGCAGAGGCTCGGCAGCTGTGTCTGAGGATCATCAAAGTAGGTGAGGTAATAATTGAAGCCATTCTGCAAACAAAACCAAAGAAAGTCCACTGGATCAGATCTACACACAAAAAACACATTGGATCAGATCTACACACAAGCACTAATTGGCCATCCCAAATTGTCTCAAGTGTGATGAAACTATGATGTGTTGTCTTGAGCAAGATCAAACTTAAATTCTCAAAGCTTTAAGCTACCTAGTGTAAATAAAAATAACAGTAACACTAACACCAGAATCTGTTCAGAATTTTTGGCTTTCTTGAAACCTTTCTCAATGAACTGTCACTGAAGAATGCTGAGCATCACAAATGCATACGCAAACACATGCGTAATTAAATATAACCCAGTTCATTACGTTTCTCTCTCTCTCTCTCTGACTAAAGAACACCAGGCATCACAATTAAGTATGCAACATTTAAAGCTTTAAGCTATTGGCAAAACCAGATTAAAAAATACTGTAGGTGACTCAAGTCTTTGTTGTTTTGTTTGTGTGACGTCTTTCGAGCACTAATTAACTCCCTTGTTTGTTGATTCCGAATAGTTGCTCTGGGCATCATACTCTGAGATTGCACGCTCTGGGCCTCATTCTGTTTCACACTGCAAAATAAATTTAACTTGATGTCTGCTCATGGATCTCTTCCGCCCATTACACACACAAAAAACATTTTGTGATATCATTTTCATTAGTTTCCTCAAACGCTTCCAGCCTCACACATTTTATAACAGTATCATGATTATACGATGACCTACGTCATTGAAGCCGGCATGGGGTATGAGGACGAGCTGTGACTGGTACTGCTTGACTCGCACAATGTTCTGCATCTCTGGACACTTGTGGTGGGCCACTGCTCGGGCTCTAATGACAATTCGATTCCTGTCCGACATCACCTAGTTCAATCAAAACAAAACACAGCTAGTTAGTAACTGTCACTGACCATTACACCTGACTTACCAATACCAGATTAAGACAAATATACAAAATATAAAAATGGACAGAAAGAAAACATAACAACAAAACTGAACAATATATAATTTAAAAAACATGCATACTTGCAAATTATACCAGTGCCACATGGCAGCAAACTGCACACACCACCTACCAATTACCATCTCTTAGCTGCTCAACAAGAAACATAAATCACACAAAAAAATCTGAATGAGATGAAAAACTGGAATTCATACTAAATAGACGACTCCACTCCTGTCAGTCAAAGCAGACACACCCTTAGATTTCAGCCAATCGCGTGCCACAGCATAATGAGGTGCCCACGTGTTTTGACAAGGCCTGAAATGGCCTGGCAAGCTTTCGTGCCAGACACTGCAAGTGGTCAGTTGGCAGTGTTCGACATGGCAGGAAAGAAACCAGGAAAACGTAATTGTTGCTATGGCCAGTGTAAGTCAGACGAACGATACCCTGACAAATGTGCAGGTGTCACATTCTAGCCGCTTCCGAAGCCAAAAACAAGGCTGAAAGATTGTAAAGCTTGGATCAAGGCTGTGGTCGACCCCATGGTCAACTAAACCCGAGCGTGATAACAAAGAACTACTACGTGTGTTCCAAGATATGTCAGCCTTAGTACAAAACGTATGATCCAGTTAATTTATGCATGCATTCGGTTTTCTCTTTTGTAAGCTGTCAAAGTCAATGATTGTGTGCATGTGGTGGAAGAATAATTATTAGTGTAGGACTACATAGCTAAATACAAAATACGTGCCGTATAACGGCCGAAATATTGTTCATTCACTTGGAACATTGCATTATCGGTTTAATAATAGTGTGTGTGTGTGGGGGGGGGGGGGGCATGCGTGCACGCACTATGGTAAAAATCTTAAAATTCAGAGGAGGTTTTCAGTGGTATATAACTGATGGCATACTACTCACAGTTTAGATGCTCGTTACACTGAATATATTATATTGAGGAACTAAGCAGTAATGAGAGTTTTGGCTGAAAATAAAGTGCTTTTAATTCTGTCAATAATTCTCTACATGGCTCTAGTAAAACCAAAACCAAAATGTGTAGGCATGCTCATGCAGACGACCAATAACTGCTGCATAAACTGTGACAGGCAGACATACTGCCATACACCGATCGACTGGCATACTGTGAAACAGAGACAGACAGACAGACAGGCAGACAGACAGAGCACTTACAGACACACAACCATGCTGAAACCCAGGGACACACACACACACACACACACACACACACACACACACACACTGTACTGTGGGGCATGCCCGCTAAATCAGTGAAATATCCTACCTGTTCTGACGCTTGTTATACAGTAAAATCCCGCTTGACAGTGACATTCCACAGGGAAAAGTATCCAACGTTAAGTGTGCTCACAATGATAATAATATGTCACAAGTTCAGTCCCAGTTTCTAAGTAAATATAAACAGCATGTATAATAAATGACCGAGCGGTGGCCAAACGTTTTACTGTATCATTTATCAAAGGCATGGTGCTTTCAATGATATATTTCTCTTGCAGGTCTGGAGTAACTTGTAGAAAATGATATGTCATAGTTAGTCTAAGTTTCTGTTCAGCATTAATTAAATTTCATTAATTCTACTAAACTAACACATGAAGAAATCTGCACATAACAGAAGCAACACAAAAATTAGCCCCAATCCCTGTGGCTATAACTCTGCACTGTCACAGATATAGAAGTAACACTGCCGTCTACCATCCCCTCTTGTTTCGCTGCTTCTCTCCACTACTAGGCCGGAGTTGGAGTTTGCTAGTTTCTAACTGTTCTGTGTAGAGGGGGGTGTAATCTGGCACTCCCAACTGTCAGAGGTCTTGACCATCTGGGCTTTGGTCTTGACAAAACCTGGACCACTGCAGGAGAGAGGCTGGAAGTGTCTGTTTGGGTTACTAATTGCTTTGGCAAGCTGGAGCCCATTTCACCCTCCCTGGGATGTAAACTGTCCCTTCCCTTTCCCATCTGACCAAGGAGGGCATGATAAGACTAACTGCAGACCATTTATATTATCAACACAGGGTCCTGTGTCTCAAAAGACCGCTTTGACCTTTGGGTGAGTTTTCTCTCACCAAAACCAAAGCCCGTCTATTTTAAAATAGGCAGGCTTTGACCAAAACACAACAGCAACAGGTCTCTCAGCGGCAAGAGATCGAGAGTACTTTTGGGTTCGGCTGCAGCCATCTTTTCGGGTCGCTCGCCAGAGGGGCGGAGCTTACGGCTGGAAGCGGTGCGTTGTGGAGTGGTCTATTAAGGGAGAGGTTAGGAGGGAAGAGGTAAGAGATACAGGATTACTGCCTGAACTGGAATTTAAACATACATCTGTCCACCCCAAGTACAACATTTTAACCACCTGGCTGCATAACATCCTTTTCTAAGTTCCTATCTTCTCTTCCATAAATTCCATTCTACCCTATGACTACAAGATGCTGCAGTCAGAATGTTATCTTAAATATGCTTTCATTCATAAAACATAAACCACTACCGGTGATCTCTGCTCAGACTGATAAATTCATGTGACTATCATACAAAAAAGGACAAAACAAAGATGGCACAACAAGAAAATGGGCAACTAGCATGGGATGAAGAGTGGAGATTATAAAGGAAAAACAACTAACATTTGACATACCTGGTTTCTACGGATGTAGCAGTAATCTCTTGGTTGCATAGGGTACTGAAACAAAAATACCACATTTACTACTAATACCAGCTATGCTACAATCAATGTACCAGGTACTACTATGGACTCTTGAATTACAAAATCACTGGGGCAGATGTGCCCAGTGTTTACCTGCATGATTTGATACTGCTGCTTTAACAGTCTTGTACTAAAACGTTTTGCTAATTTTATGGAATAACAGATGGTGCTGACAGCATGAGACCTACTGCGCAATTTTGGTAGACAGCTACATCGAGATTAAAAGTGCCCCATGAATGGCATAACCAACAGAGTTTGGAGGAAGGGTGCTGGAAAGTGAGGCTTGGAGTGTGAGTCAAATCATGTCCATCTGAATCAAGTGATGAACAAGCAGGCATGGTATTGGGGGAAAAAAAAGGGGGGTGGGGGCGTGGGGGGTGGCACATAGCACAGGCCCCCTGGAGGAGGTCTGGGGTCAGCACCATACAAAGCTACTGCGCTTACAGGAATTTAGAGGTATTATAAGCATCTCCTAACAGCTATTATCGTAAATCTAAAGTGAGAGATAGAGAGAGAAAAAATCATGCTTTTAAGATTTTAACAATTTAACATTAATTATGAATTATAAATGATCATTACTTCTGCATCTCAGTGTTCTCACATTCAAACAGTGAAATCCACATCCTACAAAAGCTTAGTGTAAATTAAAAAAGAAATGTGATATTTATACATATATATATATAAACTAAAGGACAGGAAAGAAGAGCAAAACATACCAAACCAACAACAGAATGAGAGGCACAGCACACTCGTAACTAGTCTTTATGTCCAAACTGGGCTCACAAACAGAGTGAAGGTCTTTGAGTTTTCTTTGTCAGTTCTTGTTCTCCACCACCCTGACTGCTTGAGATTAAAGATGACCACTTCTTGCCTTATAGGCTTTGCTCCTCATCACCTAGCCTTTTCGCTGCACCTTGTGCTACATGAATTCGCATGGTAATTGGTAATGGTATGGTGCGCCCACTGTAGTTATGTTGTCAATGAGGGGCTGACTGACAGGATCACTCAACATGTCTTGCCAGCTGAACATCTGGAGTGACGACTTTGACTTCAATTTCTGCCGTCTGGGTTTTCAACAGAACAAGATCCGCTGAGAGTGAGACACATCTCATGATAAAATTGTTCAAATCTTTCTGCACTGACACCACATGCATTCATGCATAACAAAACAATCAACTCGGCTGATTTTTTTGGCTTCACCTTTTTGTCTTGCGCGATTTTTGTTTTGTTCTTGTTTTTAGGCTTCATTTCTTGAATTTTTGTGAAAATCCAGGATTTCACAGAGATGTACACTGTCTGGTAGGTCAGAGGTATAGAGTGTCAGAACCAAATTAATAAGCAAGATAGGTATGTCTGTGTGTAACTGACTAACCTGCATGAAAAGTCCTACAAGTCGTAACAGCGAGCAATGCTGGACTCACCGGATATTTGTAAACCCAGTGGATGATTTCACTGCTGCTCTTGGCGTCAGTATCAACAACATTGATCTCCATGGTTTGCTGGTCCCAGCCACACCAGAACTTCAGGTCCATCTGCACAGTACCATCCCTCATCTTTACCTGTGCTCAGTTCAAACCTTAATACATGTTGGAAAAAGGGTACTGAATTGACAGGAGCTTTTACACAATGGCAGTGAGAAAAAGAGTTTTTCATAACCTCTTAAACATCTCTTGCAATAAAGTCTTACTAACCTCACATGTCTACTTAGCTCCTTGGCAAAGACTGAATTTCCAAGGATAAATTTCAGTCACTTTCACTAGTTTTATTTATGCAATGCTAGCTACTCGCCTAGTTTATTTTTTTATTACTTGAAAAAAAGAAGAGTTTAATGACCTCCAGTCAACTCTAACAAGTGCTGCACTGCAGCTGCTAGCTTATCCTAAATGAGAGCACCAGATTCATACATATATATATTATGCAATCACATACACAAGCATACACATTTCACATTTAACACATGCAATGGCAATACAATTTAATATTCTGCATTAGTATATTTGGTGATAATTGTTTTTAAACTCATTTCCAACAATTCAAGGAATATTTTCTTGATACTGGTACTAGTGGTAGTGTATCTCACCTGTGTGTTGTAGAAGGCCATTGGTGTTATGTCTTCAAAAGACCCATAGACTGGAAGGAAACAAGTACACACTGACAGATTAACAAAATGAGATCATTTTTTATCAGGCATCACTGCCATCAGATTCCAAATGTCGAAATGACTGAAAATCACAAATCTTCTTAGTATGTTACCGAACAACAAAACAAATACAATACAATTTATTTTTATTTTTTTAAAGCTGTATAAATGATTAAAATGTACAAAGTACTAAAAAGAGTCAAATACAGTTTTGTACATCTCTCTCTTCTATAGTTCTAAAGAATGACCCTTGCCACTCCAACCTGATGAAATTCAATCTACTACAGTGATCATGGTATACATTTTCTAAACCAGTGTGACAGCTGAAAGGTGGCAAAAGTGGTTCATGAAAACCAGTGAAATAATCACTTTGACATGGCTGCCTGTTACTACTAGAACTGTACTAGGAAACACCCTGCTCCCTTCCCTGTCTAGAACACACAAACTGCACACACACACACACACACACACATACACAACACACCAGACACACTCTCTCCCCCTTTGTGCTTTTTTTGTTTTGTTTTGGACAACCATTCAAACAAAATGAAAACCAGCACAGCTAACAAATTGCTAAACGGTAAAATACTGGAAATTGCTGGTTAATGCGAGAAAACTGTACTAACTACTATTACTAATGGAAAAATATGATGTGTTATGACTGCTTGAATCATTGCATCATGATCATCATGTGACATCAGTTTTGGGACAAGGAAAGTTCAAGTGCCAAACTTATTCTGTGTGCTAACTTAATACTGTGCTCTGAAGAACTCAGCAGGATAACTTGTGAGATAAGTTCATTCAGATGAGAATAAAGGACAAAATATTAACTAAATACCTCTTTGGAAAACCATTCCACATGAATGGTACCACTGTTCCAAGTTATTTTTGATGACACAGACATGGATAATACACATAAAAAGAACAGAAAGGAGAAGAAAAAAACTGGTTTTCCTAAACTTGAACTCAGGATCACTGGCAAGAGAAACTTGTCATTGTTTAGTTTCAGACTGTTTTCTGGCAGCAAGACCTGGATATCAGACTGTACACTCACAGTAAACACCAAGTCATGATTTTAAAAAAATCAAAAAATCCTGGCCCCACCTGGGACTTGAATTTGTTTCAGCTTCTTTCTCAGTTTTCTGTCTTTGACTTTGTCAGTGATTGTACTACTACTACTAGTAGTACTACACATTTTTCAAATTGGTGTGACATCTATAAAGTGGCAAAAGTGGTTCAGGGAAACCAAACAATCACTGTAACAGGTCAGATAGATGGCTGTCTATACTACTACTACTGTACTAGAGCTCTACTCTCTACTCGCTTCCCCATCTAGAACACACACACACACACACGCACACATGCTTGCATGCACACCAACACACCCACATGCTCTCTCTCTCCCTCACACACACACACCCTGAATTTTTAGGTTAGAATAGGTCAAACAAAATAACAAGAGGTACATCCAATCAATTGCTGAACTGCTTTCTGGTATTCTGATCTTAACTGGTAAAATATCAGAAATTACTTGAAACCTGCTTTGTGTTGTCATTCCCCAGTCACTACTACAGTACAAATGTCCAGCACCACTATGCACCAAAACTGTTCACTACAAACAAGCAAATGGTTGTAAATGCTGATCTCTCACTCTCAGCAAAAACAAAAATAAAAGAAGCACCAACCTGCATGCTATCACTAAAAGCAAAGCAAAAAGAAACCATTAAACTAGCATCTCCCTCATAAATCATTAAAGTTAAATTAACAATAACATCTCCCTCATATAGTCATATTCATAAGCCACTAAATTAACACCTCCCCTATGAACCATTAAACTAGCATCTCCCTCTTAAACCATTAAACTAACACCTCCAGCATCTATACAAAGAGAGCCTATGACACGAGTATGACTAACAAAAACAAACTGCTTTTTAAAAAGGCATGGGAAGGAAATGCCATTTCTCTTTAAAATAGTGAAAATGTGACTCAGACTATGTAAAATAACCAAATTTGTTATAGCTAAGTTCTGTAGTCACTGACCTCTGTATTCAAACAAATTATATTCCTTCATAAAGCGGCGCCAGACTTTGAGGTGTGGGCGGTCAATGACGATTTCCCAGCCCTCTGGAGATGCAGTGCCCGTAGCTTTGCTGCATGCACCTTGGGAGTGTTGCACTAGACGTTCCATTTGAGCCATCTCTTCAAGGGCACTACCAATATCACAAAATACAACTTAGACAACTGTAAATGTCAACAACAACAGTGTTCTAGTAAGCATACAACAACACCCATTTAAAGCACACTTTTAAATGGACTAAACGAAAAAGAAAGGCAGTTGCTTTCTAAATTAACTACACTACAGTATATTCAGTTGAATCATAGCTGAATATTGTGATACTGAGTGATAGTCCTTTTGCAAGACACCACTCCCTCCCCATCCACCCACACGCACTCACACACAAATAGCTGTTAAATTTTAAAGTTACACTGGGGTAAGAAGTTCGCAATAATTCTGTCACTAGTGCCAGAGAAGGTACTGTATCATTTGTTCAATCAGCAGAATCTGTTCATGAATACGCTTTGCTTATTGTTGTGTTAGTAATTTCAAAGTGTTTAAAACTAAAGTTTAACAACAGAAGTTAGAACTGGTGACTAGCTCTCTGTCCACCACCTGACGATATCCCACCAGGATGCACTGGCAACAGTAAACTTGTGCAGACAATTGCAGAATGTGGATAAGCAATTCTGCAATCAAGGCTGAGATATGAAATCTTTCCACTTTCAGAAGCCCAGTGCTGGTATCATGAAAATCCCCACTTTGTCCAGAACTGGAATTGGCTTTTGGTCAGTCTTGGTGAGTTTAAAAATTCCCACATTGAGCAGCCAGTGCTGGAACCTTGCAAATTCTCACTTTGCCCAGAACTGGAATCAGTGATCAGTTGAGAAATTCCCATGTCAGCAGGACAGTGCTACAAATAGGCAAATTTCCACTTTACACTACAGTGCTCAGATTAGGAGTTCCCACTTCAGCAGGACAGTGCTGCAATCATGCAAATTTTCACTTACACTACAGTGCTCAGTTTAAGAATTCCCACTTCAGCTGGCCAGTGCTGCAATCACGCAAGTTTCCACTTTACACTACACAGTACAGTGCTCAGTTTAGGAATTCCCGCTTCAGAAGTTCAGCAGGCCAGAGCTGCAATCATGCAAATTTCCACTTTACACTACACACTACAGTGGCCAGTGCTCAGTTTCAGAAGTTCAGCAGGCCAGAACTGCAATCATGCAAATTTCCACTTTACACTACACTGTTCAGTTTACAAATTCTCCCTTTCAGCAGCCCACTGACACTGCTGGACTTGTGTTTACCCACTTTGCCCAGGACAGTCACATCGGCACTACTCAATGCCATTGACTGCTTCCATCACTTTAAGAGCTGAACAAAAAATGTACAGATTTAAAAAGCACATGAAAACAACAACAAAACACATCTCTTGGCACTAACTTGCAGTTTAGGTGCAGGGCATGGCAGGTCCAGATACTGTGTAAGAACACTGATACAATGAGAGGTCTTTAGGTTTGAAAATACAAACTTGTCAAAATTTCAGTGTAACTGTAAGATATATATTTATAGTAATTCGGTGCCATAAATAACGTGAAGAAGAAATGCTATATTATACTTACTAGTTAATGAATTTTTCTTTGCATTCAGTGCACTGAATTACTACTATATATGTCCTGCATTGGTCATTTGGAACTCTTTTCACAAGGTCAAGGGAGACACGTCATAATAAAAAGGGCAAAACATGGTTGTTGACCCTAATTTCATATTATAAATTACATATAATATCCATAGTCCCCTTGCTTACTCAGTTCTGTCTTCCATTTGCTCATATTTCAGTGTCATTCTCTGTCCCCCTGCATGTGTCAAAGATGTTGGTTTCACAAAATATTGCACCAACAAAATGATGCGCTATGCCAAAGGTTTGATGAAATATTGGTTGAATGAAATTTTATTCAACAAAATGTCAGTCATTGCTTAGCTAGGGCTCCCCATTTGTATAGGAGTACTTTAACATGAATAAAAGTTATTAAAACTGAGAACAACAAATTTGGAATCCAGGAGATTTTTACAAAGGTAAACACAAGGGCCACTCCATGCTGGGACTGGGTGTGGGAGTAAAGTGCTGTTACAGAACTCTCAACTCTGCATAATATTATCAACCCAGCATTGCTTTGATGATACAGCATCCTAGTGGCCACTGCTTTTTTTTTCTCATGTCTTGTTCATTTTTGTTGGCACTGAATCAGTGAATGCTGATTAGCTGAAAGTGAAAGTTCACTGATCCCAGTTACAGATTTGTTTTTCATTGCTTAACTGTTGGAACATTATCGTAGATCACCTCTGTACAACAAGCACAGCATCTTTTGTTTGGCTGTCCTTATCAATATCATATACTCTTAGATTAGCCAAGTCAGCTGACTTAGCTATGCACTCCTAAGGGTCTGAGAACTACGAGTCTTACTTAGTTTTAGCTATAGGCCTAATCTATCTGGGTTTGCTTGTTGAGTAACTGCATCAGCTGAATCTTCAGAGTACATATGCTTTTGGTTTAGCACATGGATTAGCCATGCCTTCAGAGTTCAGTGCCATCAATGTAAATGCAATGTTCATATTCACTTACACTAGTTACAGCTCATGTGGCTGGGTGAAGTGAAACTGAGACTGAAAGACAACAAACAATGAACATTGAGATGATATTTTAGTCACTGATAATCTGATTCATAACACTTTAACAGTTTTAACCAATTTGACATTGAGCAAGACCTCACTGTTTGTTCCAATGCAGCTTCAAAAATCTGCTACACTGCATGGTTTACAGTATTACACTGGATCATTCATCCTGGTAAAAAGAAAGAATCAGTGGTTGTCAATGTCATCACCTGTTAGATCAGTTTTTAAGCAGTATTTTCAGACCTTTTAACAGCAAACTTAATTTAAAATTAAAGAGTAAGTTTCATGCACAAAGTGAAAGTCTAAGGGGTGAAATCTGAGGTCCTAGTAATAATACTAGTATATGTATATATATATATATATATATATATATATATATACACAAATTGTTTTCGTTTTTTAGGAGCCCTAGTTTAATTTATAAGTACCTTACTGTCCAACATTAAAAGCCATTCTTAAAAAGAAGAGTTTTCATGTCACTTGTCACAATGTCAGCTAACAGAACTGAGTGAACACTCAAGTATTATAGATTTAAATGGCTCGCCTCCCTTCTGACAGCAGTCTGAAATGGCTGATGCAGCACACAATAGTGTAGTAATATATGACACACTAAACTGTTTAAAACAATAAGCCTAAGTGGCTAAGACAAGAGTAACATTACTGTCATTACTAGTGTTTCAGCATATTATATGATGATAGTCACATGACATCATCTGCTAGGTTCCAACTGGTCCAAATACCCCCATGTGATGATTATCTAGCTATGCCTACAGACTTCTGTTTTATTTTACAATTTTAAAATATTGTATGCAGCTGTAACCGAGTGTATTGTATGTGTTTCAGGCCATGACCCTTTAACCTTTCTTTCCTGTCCTTTTCCTTTTTGATTGGGTGGGAGTTTTATGGCCCCAATTAGCTAAAGTGTTAAAACTTGTGCGCTGGGCCCACCGCATCCTCTTTCCCCCAGTGTCCCTGCAGTAGCAGGTCGTCAGTTAGTAATAGTTCGAGCTGCTACCTATGCATCTGATTCAGGGGAGAGCCTACACTGTTTCCTGGTTGGTGCAAATAAAAATTATGTTATAGCAACCTCTGACTTGTGACTCTTCATTCATGCTTCCAACCTGCTTCCCTCATTCCCCTAAACAGCAAATAATTCTTTTTTTGTTTTGTTTTTTACACAGCACCCACTTCATAAGGGGCCATGTACAAATGCTCCCCCACACATACTTAGTCAAAGTGGTGCACTGGGATAACCCCCCCCCCTCCCCAACATATAATTTATTATTAATTATAATATACATACACACACACACACTCATACTATCACATACACACACACACACTTATGATGATGATAACATGATATATAAAAATTAAAAAAACATGTAAATAAATAAAATATACTTGTGTTTCTAGTTCTGTTTCAATGAGGTGGGGGTGGGGGGGGGGCAGCATGTCTTGATACACTTTCACTACAGTGAGCTTTTGTCTGGGGGAGCATTTGTCCAGTAAGCAATTGTCTTACACACCATCATGAGCAGGAATGGAATGGAAATTAGTTTTGAACACCCAGTCAACCATGACAGTTACATCAGGGTGAACTGTAACTGTGTAAGCCAGACAGTGATTCAAATTCACGAGGCAACCTGCTTGACAGACTCCACTGTTGAACTTGAACTAATGTTCCCTGTGAGTGTAAACAAGAACACACAATCGCTGTGCAGAAAGTAGAAACGGAATATGTAAGTACAAAGAAAACATAATTTGGGACCTAATAAACATCTGGCTGATGTTCTGCTCTATAAGCATAGATGACATCTTGGCTCATGGACATTGCATCATGAGACATTTGTGTTTAAAAAGTAGAACACCTGAATGGCATGCAGAATATTGACCTGCCACTAGCGCCAGTGCCACACCCTGAACCTAAAACTGCAGGTTTTATACCAGTCTCTCATTCTGAAGAAGAGGAAATCACCTGTGTAGCTCCTGATCTGTGACTCCATCACGTTCCCACTGAAAGATGCCAGCTGCAGACAACAACATGTACAAGTTTCTGTTCTTACAATGACGTAATAAGTTGGCCTTAAGTGTTTGTAACAGGCGTGTTTCGCCGTAAAGTTGCCGATACCACGATGCAATCTGAAAAGCTCGCCATACACGTTGTCCTGCGATCACGTTGCACTGTCTGGTGAACAAGAAACACGCCTTTTGCACTTTTGTACTGATATTTTCGGCGAGCTGTTTCGCTGTTTGTCGCCCTGACGCACCAAAGGCTAGATTAACCAACTTTTCTCGGCTCACGATGTTTTGGGATGAAAACTGCTTCGTGTGAACGAGATAACGAGTCCATGCCAACCTCAGTGCCATGCACACCCCTTCATTTGCCATCCTCCCTGACAAAAGCGGCGGCGATTATCTCAGCAGCGAGAGTTCGTCAACTGATGTTGGTTGACCCTTCTCCCCTTCGTCACACATGTGCCGTAATGACCTTGACAACGACTTCCGATTCATTTTCTAAAAATAGATTCTTCAAGTTCAAACGTAAAGTAAATAAGGCTGAAATATTTTGTGAAAACTGGCACTTAAAATTTATTCTGTTTTGTGCTCGCCAATTTTATTCTGATTGAATCACCAAACAAATTCTCGCATTGGGCCCTCATGGTGTCACTCTCGCCGAATATCGAGATTTCCGCGATCTTAAACCTTAGCAACAACCTAGACAATATGGCGTTGCTCTGTTGAGTTTAAATGTGAAAACGTTGTGGTTGTTTTAGTCATTGCAGCCTTTGTCGCTGTTTGACGAGCGAGCAATGGATCAGTTTGGAAGCCTTGACCTTGCGTAAGACTTACCGAAGTATTTTTTGGTTCAGATTCAGATTATTAATCTGTTAGAATGGGTATCTGGACTCACTAGAAACGTTTACAATAATACAACGAAATAGTAAACTTTCATGTCGGAAGTGGTGGGTTTGTGTACAGTGTGTGTGTGTGTGTGTCGTGGGGGGGGAGGGGGGGGAGAAGGGACTAAGAGAACTTAAATTGTTTAGGTCTTGTATAAATTTGTGTCCTGAATTCAGCTGCCGTCTTATCTGAACAGTGATGTGTTCGCATGTGTGTGACTAGTTTTATGTGTGCTTGTGTGTGGATGTGCATATGGAGTGAAAGTCAAGCACAGTCAAGTATAGGAACCACATGGATGGGTGGCCATTATGTGCTAGGCTAGGCTTCTCCAGAATCAAATTTTGCCCAGACTCTACAAAAGTTCTTCAAATGAAACTAGCTTACAGTATAAGCCAAGATCATTCATGTGTATAATAGTTAATACACATGCAAAAACATCCTAATGTATACACACTAATGATCCTGTAGTCGGTGTTAGAGTTTGACAGATTATGAAATCATCCAAACAACTCAGCATACATGTACAGAAAATGTCAGTCTTCAAACACTGAAGTGTACAGGAGTAAAGTAAAAATGCACAAAATGAAATAATGCTCCATGTAATCCTTTTTTCTTTTCTTTTTTGTCAAATGGTGATGTTTTCATGTAATATTTCTCTTGAAACATTGTTTTCTTTTTTACACAGGTGGATGCAAGGTTATGGCGGTCAGGAATTGTTTTACATCGACCGTGATGTCATTTGCTACCAGTGCGGAAGGAACACAAAAATTATGCATGAAGATGGCACGCAGACAGTGTTTGCCTTCCAGGGTAATGGTGTTGGGCCATTTGCTGTACACAAGATCAACAAGATGTTTGCCATTGCAGAGCGCTGCATCAACCCAAAGATTTTTGTTTACAACTATCCATCATTACAACAGCATGTTATTCTGGAGGGTAAGTTGATGGTGTTGTTTCCCATTTAATTTCATTGGCATTGTGCTATTAGTATTACTGTATCAGTCAGTTGTATACTGTTCTTGACTCAGATTTCCCCCTGATATAACATAACCACATTTGTTGACTGGGCATAAAACATGAAGTTACTTTCTTACTTACTCTTGACTCACATGAGAGAATGTGAGCTGGTGTAATGATAAGTACAGTGTTAGGCTGTCTAGAAATTTGCCCTCAGTGGCAAAAGCTGCAATTTTTTGTTCCAGGATTTTAGATTATAAATGTTATAAACATTAAATACATGATGATAGTGTTTATTGAGCTGTGACCTATACCCATCCATACCACTGTCGCTAGTTGGTGTGGTTCCCCTGTAATGTTGACCTTTTCTGGACAATGGGCAAGGTCTTATCAAACAGTGAGCAGCTAATTCAAAGCACTGTAGGGCTGCACCCATAAATTATATATGATATATATAATACCTATATTTATACCAGATTTGATTACCTTGAATTTGTTTCAAAGACACAGGGGTGTGAGAAAGAAAAAAATACAAGATGCTGTTTCTCAATTCTTGGCCACTCTAGGTTAAACTTTATAAGATGTTACATCAGCAAGACCGTGCACAGCATGTTTTTCATAATTTTGTCATAATTAAAGTAATTGGCACATTACTCAACTCTACAAGCTCAGTGTTACCTCTTTTCTGGGACAGTATATAATGAGATATTTTTTAACTTTACTTAGTGATAACCTCCAGTCATACATCTTCATGCACATGTATGTCTGTGCCTGTGGCCTTTTGCAAGTTCTTATTCAGCTGAGCTCAAACTTTGTAGGATTGCTACTACAGTATATATATATAATATATATATATATATATATATATATTTATATATATATATACGTTGATCATAAACATAATGCTTTAACTTTTAAGTAACTTTAATGTTATTTATATATGCACAGATACTGACGTTACTCTCAAGATGAGAAGTGTGTGTGTGTGTGTGTGTGTGTGTGTGTGTGTGTGTGTGTGTGTGTACATGCACAGATGTGTGCACACACAAATATAAGAAAGAAAGAGCTTGAGGTGCAGTTGCTATTTATTATTATTGCTGTTAGTGCAAACTGAAACTTTTTCTTGGAAAAATGAAGGGAATGCGCTGATTATATAGCACTCTCAGAATTACATGACTTGTCCATTAACTTAGTGTTCATTCACCTTCTTTTGATGATTGCAGGTGGTGCCAAGGTAGCATTCCAAAAGCTGGTGTTTTCTGCCAGTAACTACCTACTGAGTCTGTCATCACTACCAGACTTTGAACTGGTCTTGTGGTAAGGATTGGCATCTGATACCAAAACCTCTGTTAAGTAAATTTACCATATCTGCCTCTTTCCAGATAGCATGGTACAAAGTACAATACAGTACTACTTTATTATCCTTATTGAGGAATTATCTGGTAGTTAATCTGTTATTTGATACTTGACCCCCAGACCCAGTCAAGTACAAAGGTAATACAAGGATGAAATACTTTAAATAAGCTATCAAATTCAGTTTACAGTTCCAGACAAATGAGGCTCTATTAAGTATTATTTTGGGGGGGGCTAAGAACAGCTGTCAAATGTTGCAGAGTATCATTTAAGATAAGATAATAGTTAACACTTTATTGTCCTGTAAAAGGAAATTTGCATTGAAACATAACATCACTGTAACATGTAAAATAAATAAAAGTCAAATGTATAATAATTCAACATAAGACATATGAGCCTGTGCCAAAAGGTTGAATAGTTGAATAATATCAACACAGCTGTAACACAGCAGTAAACCTATGAGTTTTACAATTGTCATTTTCACAGGGATTACATCAGTGGGAAGAAGCTGACGTCAGTCAACCTGGTCTCAGAGGAACCAACCAGTATTGGATTCAACCCAGCGAACTGGCGGCAGATCTGTGTGACAACAAAGACCTCACTGACTGTGTGGAATACAGAGCAGAGCAACAACAAATATATTCTGTTGCCTCAGTAAGTCAGGGGTGTCTCACTGCTGCCATTACCCATATTTTGATTTTGATTCGCAGGCATGTGATACTGGTAATGTGTGTGTGGATGTCTGTGTCTCTCTGTGTGTAGTAGTTTGTGTATGATATGTGAAATCAGGTTAACTCATTACCTGTATGCATATGCTCTGATCCTCCAGTCAGGACCTGATGGTACATGTACATGAACTGGTTCTTGTGAGCTGATCAGAAGTGGACCATTTTAGTGTGGCACTGATTTATCGTTTAGGCTCAGTGCCTTTTGCCTGACTCTCGATTTGGATTTTGTCTTTTTTGTTGCCTGTCTTTGGTCATAGTGTAGCTGGTGGCCAGGTCATTCATGGTCATTCCTTTATTTTATTTTATTAAAGAACCCAAATGGTGTTTTGAGGGGTTATACTGGGTCTGCATTGTGCAGCAATCAGTGGGCTAAGAAAAGGCTATGACTTGTGGTGTCCTTAATGAGCTGAAATACTAGTGAAGTTATTGTATCTGCCCACATTCACTGTCACAATGTGTTTTCTTGGCATGAAAATTTGATGTTCCATCTGACAGGGATGGCAGCTGATGGTTTTTGTCATCTTGTTGGATGATAAGGGTGGGGGGGGGTTGTGAGCCTTTGAGAAACCTGTCCTGTCATAATGTCTGCTTCGGCCTATTTCAGACAAGTAAAGCTTCCTCCAGAGGATCATTCAGCACTAGCTGACGATGAGAAAGACATTGATGCTGCCAGCACACGCTGCTCAACCCGCATGTCCAGGTACTCAGTCAAGGTGCCGCGCACGGCCATTGCTGGGCTTGCAGGGGACATGGCTGACAAGCTGCAAGAGATTCAAGATCAGACTGTGCGTGTGTCACCAGTCGCTCAGGCCTGGACCCCAACTGGTGACATCTATATCAGCGGCAACAAAGGACACCTGCTCAAGGTCAGCAAAATTCAGCAGTCAGAAAGAAAATAATGTGTTGCTTCAGTTAGTTTTAAAATAACTTGTCATAACAAGCTTCCAGGGACTTTTTTGAGATTTTTTCTCATATAATAACAACAACAAAAGTTTAGTAATTCCTATTTCAACAATGCTATTTGCATACAGTTTTCACAAAGAATGTTTGCCTGTTAAATGAAACAATTTTGGAATGACAGACTTTAGACAGATGTATAATCCTGTGTGACAGGTGGATGGCGAGAGCTACAAGGCACGGACTGTGTACTACCCACAGGTCTCTCAAACACAGATAAGCAGAGCTTCCAGCAACATGTCACGACGAGACACAGACATGCCACCCCAGGGTTTGTGTTCTTTTCTCCCTGCTGTAGCAAGTGCTAGGACTATTGATGAACGTGGTAATGGCTTGGCCTTACTTGTTCTGCTGTTTAGTTTGTGTGTGTGTGTGTGTGTGATTTCAAAAGGGGGATGGGGAGGTAATTTTAATTTTAATGAATTTGACATTTGGCTATAAATTACATTCAGAAATTGTCTGTGAAGTGACCTTGTATGGTTGACAGGACGTTAAAATCCAAGAACTAACTAACAAATAGCTCATGTTTTAAATATTGTGTTGTCGTATAATTTGTCTTGCTAACTGTGAATGTTTGTGACAGTGCTGCATGTATGAACTAACCCCAACATCTGTTATTACTTTTTATGAGGTGCTCAGGTCTGTCTCATATGACTTATTGCTTTTCTAAAGCAGAATACCCTAGTATTACTGGGCTTAATGCAGTTTGCATACATTCGTGTCTACAATGACTTAGAGTAAAACATCTGCATAATTGAGTGTGAAATAAGACTGATGATAATGCAATGCATACAGCAGTGTTGGACAACTTGACTACTTGGTACTTAATTATGCACACAGGAACATCACATCATGTCTCTGGGTTCATCATCAAGGGATCATTTGACTAAATATAAAATAAAATTGAACAAGTATTATAATTACGATGGTGGTATTTGTGACTTACTCTAATTTTTGGACCATTAAGGTGATTTTTTTTCCTCCTATATTTTGACCCCAGCATCTTATAGTTGTAGGGCCTTATCTGCAAAATTGTTTTGGCATGCATGCTTTTCAAGAAGAATGATAATGGTTATTTTGAACCTGAATTGGTCATACTGATCAGTGATAGTTTACAGATGACACAATCCCAAGCATGTGATTTGGAACAAGCCTGTAGGCCTTGTCATACTGTCAGCGTATGAACATTATCTTACATGAAAAAACTGATGTGAACCTATGTGTTTATTGATTTTGGACTGATCTTGCCATTAGTATAGCCATACAGCCTTAGGAAAACGCTAAATGTTGGCATTATCTCAGACAGTGTTCAAGTAAGATTCATTAAACTTTGCATTTGGGTGCCCTGCCAAGTGACTGTTTTGTGTTTATGCCATTTCAAGTGACTTAAGTTTAGTGTAAAAAAAATCTAGTCTACATGTTTGTTTGTTTTTTAAGATGATCAGTTTTTGCAGAATGAATAAGTGTATGGAGTGAAATTTCTTCCAACATGATAAAGTGATGTACTGCTTGTGCTTTTTGTTGTCTTCTGAATCATGAAACCTTTTTTCAAACTACAGAAAATACTGACGAGAATGCACCTGGCACTGGCTCCATGAATTGTCTGGCTTTGCACCGTGTGGGTCTCTTTGCTGTTGGTGAGGTAAGACCTCTTGTATTTTAACTTGTGGCATTGAGAAGGGGTTGTTCCACAGTCGTTTTGGTTTTGTTGTTGTTGTTGTTGCATTGTTGCTTTTTGTTTTTGTTGTTTTGCACTGAAGATAGTTTCTCACTGCTGAGAACCATTCAGTTTCTGCATTATTGTGGTACTGATTTATTTTATTATGATACATTATTATATCAGTGACACATACTACTGTACTATGTCAGTGTCAGGGTCTGTATGCCACATTTTCCAACTGATACCTGTTGATACATTATTGTATCAATGACACACACCATTTATTATGTCAGTGTCAGTGTCTTTTTGTATACCACATGGTTCATTCATATTTTAAGATTCTGGTCTTAACTGTGATGGCTGCCTGTGGTTGATGTGTCCAGGATGGTGTCTTGCGTCAGTTTGACGTCAGTGATGGGGATGAGGTGCGAGTGGCCAACTCCTACAACATAGATGCCCCCATCACCTGTCTGACATTCAACTATACCTATCAAAGCATTGTGATGGGCTCTCCTATGGTGGGTATTTGACATGTGTGGAAGATGGTCTTTTAGTCTGTCATGTCTTGATGGGGATACATAGTCACTGAAATAAAATGATGGCAGAGTGAAATTTGTTTTGTGTCAGTTACTTCATGGGACAATTTTTCTTAATTCCCATATATTATTTCTAATTTTGCAAGTGCCCCATCAGTTTTGGCTCTGTTTTGGTCTTTACTGTTGGTACAAAGTTTGTGCCTGATGGTCAGGAGTGCCATATCTGTGAACATTTTTTATGGGTACCATACCATGTGCAAATTGTATCTAAGGGTTTTGCTGGGGGAAGACACTGTGGTTTTCAATGACATTTCATTGTGGACTGTATTTGCAGGGCACCATTTTCAAGATGGACATTGGTGATGCCAGAAGCCTTCAAGTTTTGACAGATGTCCACTTCGGAGACTATGTTGGGATGGGAGTGTTGGCTGCCAGCGCCAATGTCTGTGTGGTGAGTACTTGCAGGGGGCCTTGTGAGTTGTTGAATTACCATGGTGGGTATATTTGATGGGAGTGTTGGCAGCCAGTGCCAGAGTCTGTGTAGTGAATGCTTGCAGGGGAGCTTGTGAGTTGTGGAGTCACTATGGTGGGTATATTTGATGGGAGTGTTGGCAGCCAGCATCAGTGACCATAATATATGAGGAGTATGAGTGAGTTTAGTGCATGCTTATGGATAAGCACATAACAGAATTAATATGATGCTGTTGATTGCTGGCACCAGTTTCTCTCACTGAGTAACTTAATAAAGCATTAAAGGCTTTCAGAAAATTGTTTGAGCCAGTTGTTCAATATGTTGGCCTGAAGTGCCTGTGATGGAAGTACAAGTAATGGTGTTTCTGAAGCTGTATGACATAGCAAGCAGTGACTTGTACAAGGGACCTGGCACTCTCTGCTTGTCCTGATACAGCCTTTATGGTTGACTGAGTGTTACGTATCAAGGATCAGTTAACCGGTCTCTCCACCACATCAAGTGCACCAGTGACAGAGACCCAGAGTCCTTTTGTATGGTCTTATTTTTCAGAGCGTGCGATCAGATGGCATGATCCAAGCCTGGTCCATAGACAAGGGAGTCTTACTGTCCACACTGTCCCTGGGAGAACCGGTTTGTTCACCTCTGCTTTCATTTGCATCAATTTTTGTTGGGGGGGAGGGGGGGGGGGTTGGATTTTTGTTTTTGTTTTGTACTTGAATCTGTTTAAATTATGTCTCTCTTTGTTTTACTTTTGTTTATTCATATCAGTATTTTTGTGTTCTTGCTTCTTTTCCTTTTTTCACACTGTCCTGAAGTACAAATGCCAGACTGTCTTTCTGTTAGTCAAATTATAGCCAGTGATTCCATACTAAGTTGGTGGCACTGTATGTGGGACTCTAAGGCCTTGCATTGTCACATACCCTTAGAGGGTTCTATTGTTCTCAAGCAGAATTTCATCTCAAGGGTGTTGTTTTGAAAAAAGTTTCCACAGTTTGCAGGCAGTAATTCATCTTACAAGAGTTCTTGTTGTTTAAAGGAAATGGCTGTGACAAAATGTGTTTCGTCCGACAGTTAGAAGATAAAAATAAAAACTGACAATCAAGGATTTTGTTTTAGAATGCTCCTTTAATTTCATATACAGCTTCTAAACTTAGTTCTCATCTTGGTGGATAACAGGACCAGATGTCACACACACACATGAAATTGACAGCTGTCCTAACTTGCCCATTTTGCATGTACTGCCTCTTTGATGTCCAGCACAAAAGATGTGTGCTTACGTTGTCTTAGGAACAGGATCTTAGAGGCTTTGGGTAGCCCCTCAGCCAGCTGTGGTACATACTATACAGTGTTTTCGGCACTGAGGTCCTGTTAACTGCCACTGAAGCAAGAGAAATCTGAATTGAAAAGAAAATCATCAGTGCCATGAAACAAAAAAGTCCTTGATTTTTCATTTTCATCTTGATTTGCTGAAAGACTTAAGTCTTTGAGAAAGGCTTGCTTTCTTGGACAAAACATGTTTTTTGAGAACTGCAATTCTTTTAAGGGAGTTTGGCTGTGCTGGTCCTGCAGTGAATGGTGGGGCCCAAAGTTGAACTGGGTGTATGGCACCACCAGCACCAGCTTTCTTGGACAAATCATGTTTTTCTGAGAAAGCCAGTTCTTTTGAGAGAGTCTAGATGTGCTTGTCCTATATAGCACCGAGGGGACCAAAGTTGAACAGGTAGTCTGGCATCACCAGCAACTGCTTGTTGTGTTTCAGGCCAGCTGCATGGTGTGCAGTCCTCTGGCTCACTTTGCCGTTGTGGGCAGCGTGGGGGGACAGGTGTACTTTGTGGACTTCACCAATGTGGACAGGCCACGAATTGTTCACAGGGTGCGGCTCTACATCGGCCCAGTCTCGCATCTTGTGTGAGTGCCATTGTGTTGGTAGTTTGAAACATGGTCTAACCAGGTGAATAAAATTGTATGGTAAGAGAAACAAGTCCAGTAGTGTTTTTTTAATTTATTTGATTATTATCCTGAGTCTGTATAGGAGAAGTGTAGTGCCACACACAAAAAGAAAGAACATAATGATCATTTCCATAGCACCGTATCTGTCTGACAAAGGTGAGCACACCACACTTTACAAGATCTACAAAAATGTATACATAATAGCTGAAACATAATACATAATCATACTGTATTCCTTGTACACACACACACACACACACACACACACACACACACACACACACCATGCACGCATGCACACATACACACACATACAGCAGGGATGTAAGATATAGTCTTTTCTTCTTAACAAAATGCACAAATTAAGGTTAGGGATGAATGATGAGTCAGTATACTTTGTTCTGTATAACAAAATGCTCAGTCTTTACCAGTAGTTCTTCAGAGACAACTTGCTGTGCCAGTGAGACATTCTGTTGCTAGAGATTAAGAAGTCATGTCTGGCTGCAAGAGGGTTAATGTTAATGACACCAGGAAGGGTTTTGCTGGGGTGGGGGGAGGGGAGGGGGTGGGCAAATGGAATGTATTTTTAGATGTCAACTGAAAAAACAGTTTCTTGCTGTAACGCTTTCGGTTTGTTTTTTCCCCATAGATTTGATCAAGATGGCATGTACCTCATCACTGGTGGAGATGACAAAAATGTGTTTGTGTTGGATGCTCGTCCTTCCTCCAACTTCACGTGCTTGGGCTTTACTGGTGAGATCAGCCATCTGTATAATAGTCACACCTTTTCCTTTCTTGTTTGTGGTGGGCATTAACATTGTCCTTTTTCCTTTGTCTGTACACTTGTAAGTGAGTGTCAAATTTCTGTGACTGTATGGTTCAAATTTTGAAAATCAGAGCTTAGAAGGCATTATGCCCATCAGTCTGAATGACTGACTAGTGCTTCATAGCTGTTTCCTTGTAATTACAGTACACTCACTGTAGATTTCTTTGTCCCTTTCATGGTGACTGAGTGAAACTTTGTTTTACTATATTGTGTATATTTATGTGTTATCATGTTGTAATTTTATGCAGTCAGTAGGCAAATCTCTATGTCTGGTACACACAGGCAATAAAGATTTTGTGTTCTGTCTTGTCTGTATTCTCTGAGCTATGGTGAAATGTCTGCACAGTCATACAAGATGCCTTTCAAAGACTACATTTTTTGATTTGGCTAGGTAAGTGAACCCAGTCAAGTGTGCATAGCTTCCTTCGGGGATGTTATGCAGACGCAAGATCCAGTCTGTGTAAGCTATGTGGTGGGTGATGGTGTTCAGATTTTGAAGGACAGCAGCACTGTTCAACACCACCAGTCTTTTCTGGCAGAAAGCTGCCTCTGATTTTTACAACTGCTGTGCACACAAGCAGTCATGAGACTTGTCTGCTTTACAGATAATCTATGATGATTATTCTTTAGAATGGGTATAACTTGCCAATTGGGAGGCGAAGTGGTTGAGGGGTGCTCAGCCTGAAAGGTGGGGTAGCTCACTTGGTAGAGTGCCAGGTAGGGTGACCCAAGTTTCCCCACAGGATAATGAAGCACTAAAAAAAAAAAAAGTAGTGTGTGTGAGTGTGTATATGTATGGATGTGTTTGTGTGTGTGTGCATTTTGCACATAGTTATGTTTGAACCCTTGTTGATGTGTACATTATGTGTGAACTGTTTGTTAAATTGTGGATAACATTCTCTGTCTCAATGTACATTGTATGTGTTGTGTTCAGTGCTTTAAAGCATGATCTCAAACTTTCAGGTGTGCATGGAATTTACATTTAGGTATGTGTGTGTGGACTGCAAGAGTCAGGGAGCATGACTACATGTGTCAAATTCAAGAAGGCAACAGCTTTGGGGGCGATGGTTGAGCCTCCAGTAAATAATAACAATGATGAAAATTTAGAGCCTGAAACCTTCCAATAAAGCTAAGCCCTAAGTGTGTACTTAATCATGACAATCACACAAAAGTTGTTTTTTCCTGCTCATGCTGCTCATTTTTTTAGACACCTTGACTTTGAGTGCATTATATGGCTTTGCAGACGTGGCTGGGGAAGTGATGGGTATTTCAGTGGTGACCAAGAACACCATGGTGCGCATCGCTGTTGCTGTGTGCTCTGGGAAGCATTATAAGAACACCACCGATCAAATCGTCAGGTTCGACATCACAGAAAACTTCATCAAAGGTAACTTCATGTTATTTTAACTTCAAACCCAAAGCAACAACGCATAATTACAGGCTGTAATTGCAAGCAGCATTACACACATTGACAGTTGATCACATTTGTGTGTCTTCTATAAAGTTGCTAACCGGGAAGTGAGATTCATGAACAGATTCAAATTGAAATACTCCTTTTGTTTGTTTGGGAAGTGTCAGCATTGTCGCTGTTTTCTAAATGTGTGGTGACTTTTTAGTTAAGTAAAAAGCCCTTTTTTTTCAAATCAAAGCAAAAAAACAAAAATCTGAAACAGGAATGACTGCTAGCATTCTGAACCAAGATCCAAACACATAAAAGATTCAAAAGAATTTCTGCTGTGAACTTTCCCTGCAGGTGACAGAATTACTGTCTACAACAACAGAAGGAGGTGGTACGCCTGAGTGGGGAAGACTCTTGACTTAGGATCAAGAGGTTGCAGGTTTGAACCCTCATTTAGGTAGCATAGGTGGTGGTACACATGCAACCACAACATGTAAAGGGATGATAATGATTGTTACCAAATTCTGCAGTTGCTGCCTGTGTGTGTGTTCCTGTCTTACTGGTGGTACACATGCAACCACAACATGTAAAGAGACAATGATGATTATTACCAAATTCTGCAGTTGCTGCCTGTGTGTGTTCCTGATGTCTTGCCTGGTTTTGTCCAGACCTGAATTTCAGCTGCTTGTGGATGGGATGACAGTTACGGTGAATTTGCTGGTGACTTTGCAACACGCTTAAAGGGTTTTTCTTTGTGTTTACTTTTGTGGCTCACCAGATGACTTATCAAAGATCTTTTTCCAGATCTGAAGTACAACTACAACAGCGTGAAGAATGACTTCAAGAATGACGCCATTAGCAAAGTCACATTCTACTTGATGCATCCTTCGCTGGGGATCGCGCTGGGCGAGGGTGCTGTGGCCTACACCATAGGACGTACTTCACGCGCCATTCAAACACTCGTTTTCCCCGCTGACGTACCCCAAGAGGTCAGTTAGCTGTTTGTTGGGCACTCTTTTGGGAAAGGGGAGGCAGTTTCAAGGGAAACGCAGGGTTAATAACCTCTGTGATCGGGCAGGCCACACACAGCCTGGCTCTTTATTCCTGCCCTGTGTATGTTGTGATGTGGGTCCAAAGTACATGGGAAATGAGCTCCTCTATGTGGAATCTCAGGGCTGTCATTTGATTCCCTTTCCTATTTTGTCTCTTCTTGTTGTTGTTTTTTACCTGGTACTTGCTGTTTCTCTTTCTGTCTTTTCTCGCCCTGATATAACCGTACCAGTTGACTGGGCATAAAACACCAACTTACTTACTTCTGTCTTTTCATTTTGTTGTTGTTTCTATCTTTTCCTTTTAAAAGATATTTTGTATACTTTTCTTTTATCTGGAATGAGTAAATCAGATGGAATGGTCAAAGATACTAGCATGTCCTAAAGTTTTTTTGTGTGTTTGTTTTTTAACAAGGGCAATATCAAAGGGACTAACTCTTTGAAACTGTGTTTGGTGTTTGTGTATAAATGTAAGTTTTGTTTTATATATATTTGTGTATGGACTGCTTTTGTAGATTTTACATGAGAAAGGGTTCCACAAAAGAAGAGTTTTGAAATGTGTATTTGCTTGTGACAGAGTTTGATCATCTTAGGTTACCCTCTGCGACTGACAGGCTGTTCAAGTCCAGTTACTAACTCATTCAGCCCAGATTATTTTTCATACTCACGATTACGTGAGTTGCATCCCTTGGACCACTAACACTGTGTTGTTGTCACTTACGTGACATCCTTGCCCTTTGGAACAAACGCCTTTGCTTTATAGTCACTATACATGGCATACCCAAGAATAGTTTTTGGTGGTAACACTGTCTTGAGTTGGTGTGTAGGAAGGTCTGTTAAGGCTGCTCTAGTGTGTTTTAATGTCTAAAGAATTGTCATGAACTGTTGCTTGGTAGGCCACAGAAGTTTGCAGTTGTTTATTTTGTTGTCTGTATCTGATGTGGCAACTATTGCAGATGTGGTTTTTGGAACTAAATGTATTTTCATTGGCCATCTTGTTTCCCTGTGCTGAGCAGAAAGATGCTTCTGAGCTGACCTTGAAACCAGAGGCCAGTTACCCAGGTCACCAGCTGCAGGGCGGTGAGGTTCTCTTGTCACCACACCTCAAGTGGCTGGCCTCCTATGCTCCAGATGGATATGTGATGCTCCGCACCATTGGAAGCTTGGTCAGTGTGTGTGAGACTGTTGGTGTGGATGTGCATGTGTGTGTATAAGTATGGGCCTGCATGAGTATGCATGCATGTGTCATGCATGCATGTGTGTGTGTGTGTGTGCGTGTGTAAAGAAAATGAGAAGAAAAATTGCTGCATAGCATTTTGTGTTTGAAGGTGATGGTAACAGTGAATGGTTATTTTACCAGGATCGCACAGTGAACATCTGTCCCCATGACTACAAGAGCGGCGGCGTTCGCTGTGTGGCATTTTCTGACGACTGCCAGAGTATCTTCACCACAGGCCATGATGGTGTGCTGTGCTGCTACAAGTGGAAGTGAGCCTTGCTTTTGTCACTTTTCATTGTAATGGGTTTTAACACTTAACCTTTGGCATTGCCATTTCAGGTTCTACTGTTCAGGGAAAGTCTGTGCCAGACTAGCATATTTTCAGATGACTAATTTTTGTTTCTGTTTTTTTAAACAAAGGACACTTTTGAAGAAAATCCATTTTTTAGGATCAGTTTGTTTCCTGGCAGTAGGTAATGTTTTGCTGTTACCAGTCATCCCTACTGCCATCACCACCACCACATCAGCAAATGCTGTATTTTTTCTGTCTTGGCTGTAACTACTGGGCATGGTTTCCATCTCTTGTAATGAAGTGGGGGGGGTTGTGTTGATTTAGAAGTGATCTTGTGCTGTTATGGGCATGGCTTCTGTCTCTCGTAATGAAGCGGGGGGTTGTGTTGCTTTAGAAGTGATTTTGTACTGTTATGGGCATGGCTTCTGTCTCTCGTAATGAAGTGGGGGGTTGTGTTGTTTTAGAAGAGATCTTGTGCTGTTACAGGCATGGCCTCTGTCTCTCGTAATGAAGTGGGGGGTTGTGTTGCTTTAGAAGAGATCTTGTGCTGTTATGGGCATGGCTGATGGTGGGGGTTTGTGTTGTTTTCATGATGTGCTTGTAAAGGGCACGGCCTTGTGTCTCTCTCTGCATGCAGTCTGGCCACAGGCGGTGGTCTGGCAGGCAAAGCCAAGTCAGGACTGGAGAGTTCTCGCAGCCGTAGAAGTCACATCACAGAGATGCTGGGACCTCAGGATGATGCACTGCGTGGCATGGAAACCTGGCAACCTCCAGAGCCCATGTCTCGGCCACCCTCCGCCATGGAGAGGGAAAGACGGGTGAGAAGTGTTGACATTTTTCTTTCGGCTTTTTTTATATATTTTTTACTTTGATTGGCAGTCCAAAGAGGAGTGATCTGGGGCCTCACTGGGGATGTTTAAATGGGGCTATGTGTTCTTCATTTCTTTTGTCATGTCTTTATCAGTCAAATCTGCTGTCAAATTTACGATTCAGTGGTATGGACCTCTCAAGCACATTTAAAGAGAATTCAGATGCTGACTTCCCGAAAACATGGCCAACTTTTTTCTTTTGGAGCAGGTACCGAGCAGAAGTAAAGATTTGTTTGTACCTTTCAGTTTAGGCAGTTGATGTTAATGCTCAGTTTTTTTCAGGGTATTTTGGTCCAGCCTGTTTAGTAGAGCAATGAAGCAAACAGGTCTTTGTTTCCAGCAAAACATGAATTGATGGTGGCGTTGATCGGCTCTAGCATAGAACTGAAATTGTGGAACAGAAACTGATACTACTGCAGTCATGTTGAGCTGTGTTGATTGTATTAGTTCAGTTATTTGTTGTTTTTAAGTTTTTTTAATGTAATCGTTGTTTGCTGTTTGTGTTTTGTCCTACGTAAAGCACAAGAAGTCTGACAATGTAAGTACCGCATGAATCAGATGCCACTTCACTGGAATAAACTGCAGTTACCACCAGCAGGATGGGCGCACATCTTTATATATATATATATATATATATATCTCTAAGACATTATCGCTTCCCTTTTTAGTAACAGCATGAAACACATCTTTTACAGCTGATGTATTTTTCTTCATTTCTTCTGCCTTATTATCCAGATCACAGCACTTGTATATGCTTAGTTAAGGAATATAATATCAGACTTGTTTGTTTGTTTTTTGTTAGCATCAGTATGGAATTGCTGTTGATTGCTTTTATTTAGCGCTATTCTCTGCTCTTGAGCAGACAAACTGCGCTTGCATGTGATTCTACATGAGTGAATAGCTTTCTATAGCGCGTTTCAATTGAACATCCGCCGAAGTGGTGTACTTTCATTCATTATTATAGTTTATAAACTGTCTGTATCAGATCTAGTTGTTGATTTATTTATTTTTTAATTTAAAAACATTTTTGTAGCAGCAGCATGCCATCCACATCTTTTACATTCTGTCAAAATCAGACATTTCTTTTCCCTGTCAAGCATGGCAGGCATGTGTAGTATCGGTCATTCTCTTTTCCTGTTATCAACAGCATGGCTCATATCTCTAGTGTTTATACTGTATGTATCCTAGAACTGTAACGGAAACACTATGACACACAGATTTTACGCAGCTTATTGCATGGGATGTTTTCTTCCCTTCTTCCTGCACAGTGGGGTACCACAGATGCTGAGAGGCCACATCTACCATCAAAGGTTCCCTCCTTACTTAGGCCTAGAGTAGATCTAAATATAGTTTTTAGTTTTGCATGCTTCACCTGCTGTCATGAATTTTGCCAGATTAGTCTTTGCCTTCCCAATTCATTCAACTTTATTTTTTTACCAATCCTCTTAATGTACAACTATAAGTAAATATTAGGTACTTGTGTCATGAACACATAGTGAGTCAGATTTTTGCATGAGATTTTTTAGTGAATTTTGTTTCACTCTGATAAGACCACCCTAGTTGAAAGTACTGTTGAACACAACTTTGACGTTATATACTATGTGTATCAAAAATTCTCATCTATTGTTAGAAATAGATGGCATATCTTTAGCACCTTCTCTTCACTGCTGCAACCACAAACAATTTTTATCTTATTTTTAAATTTTTTATTAGCACGTGAAAGGATTTGCATCAAAATGCACAGTGCACAATACCAAAAGCATATTTGTTACGGGACTGAAAAGCATTATGTTTGCAGGTTTGTTTGTGTGCTTTTCAGCCTGCAAACTGTACAGTGCAGGGGTTAAGATAGATGGCCAAATTACTTTTAGCAACAGGAATTCACTCCCCTTTCTTAGAATGTTACCAAGAACATGACCTACAGTTCTGTCCTATACAGCACAGCAGTGAACTTTTTCTTTCTTTGCCTTCTGCCAGCCAGCATTGTGGTGGCACAGTTGTAAAGTAGGATTCCTTTCCATTTTGTTGTTCTTTTCTTTGCTTTTTTTCTCTTTTTTATATATATATTTTTTATCAGCAACATGACCTATATTTCTGTCTTGTTATCAGCAGCACAGCAGTGACTTTTTTTTCCCTTTTGCCAGCCAGCATTGTGATGCCACACTTGTAAAGTAGGATTCTCTTCCATTTTTTTTTTTTAAATTTATTGTTCAGTAATTGTCAGTTATTTTTATTAAAGAGGTATCATGATCTTTTAGTACATGTATCCAAATTTCATTTTCATCCTTTTGCTGCTGTTAATATGTTGCAAACGTTTCTTCTCTTTTTTCTTCTTTTCCTTGTCTTTTTATGCTGTTTTTTACCCTCTCAGTATTCAACCTCATGTCACAGTCACTGCAGCTCTCATCCTGCTACCTGTAATGATGTACTTCTGCATTTTTACGATTCTGTTCTGCTTTGAGAATAAGGTTTAGAGTAGCATATGATTTCTTCAGAAGCACAAGTTGCATGTACAATCTTGTTTTAGTATGTGCTTATTTTGGGGCTTGTTTGGTAGTTTAGATACATTAGATTTTATTATCGTTATTATCATATAAAATAGCAGTAGAGCTGTCCTGGAACAGGTTTCTTTGTTTTTGCCCTTTTTGAAGTTGTAACAAACAACATACAACATGACAAATGACAATTATTGTTATGACTATGTTTTGTCATCTGATGATAATGTAGTGACCATGAAACAATAGGAATGTGTATGGGGTGGGTGAGGTCTTCTTCCCTCAGTTGAACTAATAGGAAATACTAGGCTCACTTTTTTAGTGCCCATTTATAGCTTGAGATGACAAGCATTTTTGTCTGCTTCGCTTTTCACTTCTTCTCTTTTTTGCTTTTTATCTTTATAAAAAATATACTTTTTATTATATTATTTTTAGCTTATGATGTAATATAATGCAGTGACATAACATCACCGGCAAGCATGACACAGAAATACATTGCATTCAGCTTTTTATGCTTCCAGCTCTACTGAACCAATATAGAAGCTATTAATTGCTGCTGCTTAGCTGCAATCTAGATAAGTGCTATTTCTGCTTAAGTGCATCCTTTTCTGAGGAAACTTTTATTTTTTCTCAACTTTTATCGATACTGGCCAGCTGCAATGCCTATAGCTGAAACTGTAAACTGATTGTAATTAAGCTACTTACTGGGTTAATGAGTGCATTGTACAGGCATTCTTTTTTGTTTGTTTTTGTGAACATTGTGTGCAAGTCCAGAATCATTTATGAAGTGAGTACCTGATAGAATGGAACCCCAGATGAAAGCAACCCACCTGGTAGGAACTAGGCTTCTCAAAACAGGTTTTGTCCAAGAGAAGAGCAACAAATGAGAACTTTAAGTCTATGATAATTTTATAAACTTAGTTTTGATAGCAGATGGTAACGGGAATGGGAATGGTAAGTATCAGCCAGTGTTACTTCCTGTATCACCTCTTTGGTATCAGCAACAAGAGGCCAGTGCTCACATTGCCCAAAGATTTAAAAAAATAAAAAAAATGACAGTATTTCTACTTGTCCGGAGACCATTCTAAGTGCATACATGCTCACACACATGCACAGTCACTGGCACGCATCAGCATATAATATACGCTATAGATTACTTACAAGTACAACCAACGTAAGTTACATTTAAGTTTGAATGAGGCTGCAGGAATTTGTTAGGCCAGTTGTTACAGTCGTTTCTACAGTTGTGTTCCAGTTCTAAGCTGTCACTAATACAGGAGGATTCAGAACTGAAAACAAAATCAACACTGAATAAACAAATGCTAAGTGTTTCTTTTCATCTCATCTCCCTGTTAGAAGGGCCATTTTGTTTGGACAAAGTAAGGTTTGGGAGGGGTAGTTCTTTTAAAATTCTCAAGAAAGTTGTCTTAAAAGATGCATAGTCATTGTTGAGGGTTGATTTGCATAAAGTCATGAAGTCTTTATAGATTACAGTGTTCTTCAAGGAGGGGTGTTCTCCCCATACCGAGGGTTCTGCTGTATTCTGTTCTGTTCCTATGCTTTTTATATGCTTTATATGTGTTTCCACAAAGCAGCAGTCTGTTGACTACACTCTAGACAAAAGTACATAAGCGAGTCCTTGATGGGTGGTGTCCCTTTTCAAAACAAGATGTGTGACAATGTTTAAAGTTATCGTTGCAAATTTGTCAAGAAAAACTACAACAGAAAGCATGCCCCGTTGATTCTGATGTAGTGCAGTAGTACATAACAAGTACTTGCCCTTCAGGAGCAAGCGGAGGAGATGAAGAAGCAGGCACTGGAGAGGGAGGAGATCTACAGGACACCCACACCAGAACCGCGTGTCAACTGCACCTGGCTGGAAGAGAGAGAGTTTGAGGTCTGTGCTTCACACTGTGACTCCACACTTCTGTGTGTCATTTCTTCGTGTATTTGATTCTTCCTTTCCTTCTTTGGCTTCTTTCTTCTTCCTTTTCATCCTCTTTCTTCTTCTTCTTCTTCTTCTTCTTCTTGCTTCATCTTCTTCCTCTTCTCTTCTTATCTTGAATTGGCCCTGTGCTGTTCACAGCACATTGAAGTTCGAGAATTAACTTCTTCTTCTTCTTTAAAATATTGAGATGCATATTACTGACTGTTGTGTTTTTTGCATCCAGAACAGTGCACCAGCCTTTTCACTTCTGATTTAGTGGCTTGTGTTTGGAAACGGTATAGAAGAATGTTTAATGTGTAACTCATCCTGAGGTAACACTGTTCAATTTAGGGGACATTAAGCCATTACTATTTTTTTCTCCTCCCATGCTTCAGTACTGTTGATGCAGAAAATACAGTCCCCTCTAGCTCCACCAGGAATCCAGAGCTGTCAAACCTCTTTGTCAAGCATTGGGCAGTTCAGAATATAGCTTTGTTTGCTTCGCCTGCTGCTGGAAACTCTGCCATTCTAGTTTCACCATACCCAGTTCGTTCAGCTTTATTTCCCCCTCTGTCCTCTTGGACTTTCACCATACAGTAGTCTGTGTCTTGAATGGTGAGTCAGACTTTGACTTGAAACTGACAAGGGGAAGCTCACAAGTAATGGGACAGTCGAACACTTTACATTCGTCATTGTCTGGAGAGTCAGCACTAATGTGGCCCAATCAGAGGCGGCTGAGGTTGGTACAGTTGGCATGTTAATTACGGACTCCAACCCAAACACTGAGGCCAAAGAAAAATTGGTGTTATGTTCAGATTCCTGCTGCAGAATTACTTTCAGCCGTAGTAATGTTCATGACATGACAAAAATGCCATTACTGAGATTCCTGAAATCAGAGAGCAGCTGCCAGAGTGGTGGATGACAATGTGTTCTTTGTGTGTATGACAGTATGTATATAAGTGTGTGTGTGTGTGTGGGGGGGGGGGTGTATTGCACTGTGCATGAATATCTGGGGGGAGGTGGGGGGGGGGGATGTATTTGGCTGATGAGGAAAGAATTCAGCTAACAAAGAAAGCAGCATTGTCATGTATAATCTCTTCTATTTTCAGGCCTTGCGAGAAGAAGAGAAGCAGTATGCAGACACCAAGAGAAACCTGAGAGAACAGATCAGAGACATCCGCAGGACTGTGAGTCTCTGACTTCTGTTGAATCTCTTTCTAATTTATTTTTATTTTGCTTCTTCTGTTGTTGTTTTTTGTTGTTGTTGTTGCTGGGTTTTGTTTGTTTTTTGTTTGTTTTTATACCTCTTCCTTACCATTTCTAGTTTGAAATCTAAAGCCACAGCAGTAAATGTTTTGAAGCTTGAGCCAGGCACATGGTTTACTGATGGCTATGCAACTGTAACACAGTTTTTAGGAGAGTTTGAGAGACCTGTATGGCCATTCCATTTGTAATAGTGCAGTCCAGATGCATTTAATCTTCTGTGATAGTCTTTTTTCTTTCTTTCTTTCTTTCTTTCTTTCTTTAATCAAAACAGTTCACTACTTTCATGTTCAGAGATACTTGTGTGCAGTAAATACTCTTTGTTCAAGTGTCAGTAGTGTACATTTTCTTCGCCCATTGCACATGATTGTTGTCATTGTTGATGAACAGATCCAGTTGATGATGAAGCATAATGAGGAGCTGCCGGACATTGAGAAGCTCAGTCGTCACGAGTTTGACCTTGACATTGATGAACAGACCAGGCTGCAGGCTGAAGGAGAGGCTGAAGTGGAACGAGTGAGTGGGGCTCAGTGCAGTGATGGTTGAAATGCAGCATGCGAAGGTGGTGTTCTGAACTGAACTAATGATAACAGCAGTGAAGATGGCAGTAAGACATTGTCACAGTGCATTCACAGTTCACGGTTGTTCCACATGAACTGATGAGTAACACTGACGGTTGCTTTAGGTTGAATTGTCATTGAAGGTGCCTGTACTTAATGATACGGGTCATTTCTGTAGCATGGTATCTCACTGACAAGAGTGAGCACACTGCAGTTTATAGGATCTACAAGGTGTATGCATAAAAGCCAAAAAAATAGCATATAGGCATTGCTGTTGTTTGCCTCACCCACCCACCCACCCACACACACACACACACACACACACACACACACACACACACATACATGTGAGCACAAACATGCACACATGCATATTCACACACATACATATGTGCACATGAGCACACAGATACACATGTGCAGGCGGCCACACACACACACACACACACACACACACACACACACACACACACACACACACACACACATGTATGTAAGCACACATAAGCAGGCACACATGCACAAAGATGAACAGAATGAATGCAATGAGGACAAAAGAAATAGCAAAGGAAGACAGAATTTGCAGTCAGTTGTTATGGTATTGTTTCTAGAGGTGAGTCTTTAAAGCAGTTTGGAAGGCATGGGAGGACTGAAGGTGATGGATGTCAGATGGGAGAGAATTTTATTGCTTTGCCGTGTGGTAGGAGAAAGTGTTCTGGAGGGAAAGAATAAGAGGCTGCTACTGAGGTGTTCTGCATGGAGTATGCTGATGGACAGAGAAGCACGCTGATCACATGGTTCATGCTGTTCCGTGGCTGACTAGATGCTGGTTTCTTGAGAAATCAATCTTGCGGATTAAATGGGTGCTTGAAGAGCTTGGATGGGAGGAGATGAAGTGAAGATGCCATTTTGTTGACAGGTCCGTGAAGAAATTGAGTTTGACAACCTGGCCAAGCAGTATCTGCGTGAGATGATCAAACGCGAGTGCTGGGATGAAATGCAAGTCAAGGGCAGAGCACTTCAGGTGAGAAGTACTTCTTATCAGAATTGTTTCTGTCCAAGTGAGTGATATTGCCATAGACCCATTGGCATTTTTTTTCTTTTCTTTTTTTTCTTTCTCTTGATGGTGCTGTTTTTTGTGAAAAGAATCCCTTTAATTTTTATAACCCCAGACCAGTACCAAAGTGCTGCTTTTCAGCTAAGATTAGCAAAACACTGCATGTCTGACCATTTCTGCAGCAGCTTTCGGTCAATTTTCTGTTCTTCCTACTCTGACATCACTCTGACGGGACTGGATCCCGTCACCGTGAGGCCCACATTTAAAAGCACTATATAACCTCTCTTGGCTATGGTAAATGCATGCCTTCACAAAGCTTTTTCTGTCTGTCAAGGCCTTTAACTCCATACTGGAGGTGGCCAACTTCCCACTGAAGGAACGTTCCAGAGCTGTCTTGAATAGGCTGGCCATTGTGACTGCACGGCGCAAAGTGGAGATGAGAGAGCTGGAGGTGAGCCATGGAGGTTGACTTGGTGGAGGAAATGAGTTGGGACATGTTGTGGGGACAGGGAAGGTGAATCATGTGGGTTCATTTGAGGAGAGGAGGTGTGGGGAGAGGAAGATGAATCATGAGTGGTTGTTTGAGATGAGTTGTGGGGAGAGGAAGATGAATCATGAGTGGTTGTTTGAGATGAGTTGTGGGGAGAGGAAGATGAATCATGAGTGGTTGTTTGAGATGAGTTGTGGGGAGAGGAAGATGAATCATGAGGGGTTGTTTGAGATGAGTTGTGGGGAGAGGAAGATGAATCATGAGTGGTTGTTTGAGATGAGTTGTGGGGAGAGGAAGATGAATCATGAGTGGTTGTTTGAGATGAGTTGTGGGGAGAGGAAGATGAATCATGAGGGGTTGTTTGAGATGAGTTATGGGGACAGGAAGATGAATCATGAGGGGTTGTTTGAGATGAGTTGTGGGGAGAGGAAGATGAATCATGAGGGGTTGTTTGAGATGAGTTATGGGGACAAGAAGATAAATCATGAGGGTTCATTTGAGGAGATGAGTTGTAGTTACAAGAAGATGAATCATGAGGGATCATTTGAGAAGATGAGTTGTGGGCAGAGGAAGATGAATCATGAAGGGTCATTTGAGGAGATGAATTGTGGGGACAGGAAGATGAATTGTGGGTGGGTGGGTCATTTGAGGAGATGAGTTGTGGGGAAAGGCTATATGTATAATAATATAGTCTGAATTTGCCAGTTATCACTTTAGGTTGTCATAAATTGTTGCACATAACAGTGTTGTAATGTCACTCTTTGTGTCTTGCAGATCAGAAGGAAAGAAGTGGACCTTGCTAACAAACTCTCACAGTCAGGCGTAAGTGATATTGTCTTGATAGTTTTGTATCAGTTTGATGTTGACCATAAAGCAAGCAGAGTGACTGCCTTGAGGCTGTTTCGGGTACTGCAGTTGGGGCTTCATCAGCTACCCAGCCTCATTTGCCATGAGTGTTTGATGGACTTGAACACCTCCTGGCCAGGCAAATGATGGTGACATGTGTTTGATAGACTTGAACACCTCTTGGCCATACAAGTGATGGTGACGTGTGCTTGATAGATTTGAACGCCTCTTCACCAGGCTAGGAATAATGTGTGTTTGGTTGACTTGAGTAGCTCTTGGCCAGGCAAGGAATGTGTGTTTGTTTGACTTGAATGCCTCTTGGCCAGGCAAGGAATAATGACATGGTTATTGTTGTTTTCCCCCAGGAGGATGACACTGGTGAATATGAAGAGGACGAGTTCAGCAAAGAACAACCTTCCATTACTGGCAGTCTGGGTTAGTCACTGATATGACTGTTGCAGTGTGTTGTGTCTGTGTGTGTTGTCAGATGTTGCATCTGTGTCTGTGCTCTGCGGTTTTGTTGAATTTCTGTGTGTTGTATGTGTGCTGTGGTGTGGGTGTGGGTGTATGTGGGGATGTGCATGTATGTGTGTGTGTCTGTGTGTGTGTCAGTGTGCACAGGTGCACTTGTGTGTATTCATAACGATGTGGTTGTCATTGTGTTTATGTTGACATGTTTGTGTTCGTGTGTGTTTGTGATTGTTCTTTTGGTGGGGATGGAAGGGGGGGAGGGGGGTCAGTGTGTGGAGTGTTTAGGTCAATGTGCACACATATGGGACTCCTTTGGGTCACTGCAAGGCACTTCACCATCCGGTTTTGTACGCCCCATTTCCAGTTGTTCATATCTGCTCTGTGGTTTACAGGTGCAAGTTACGGGGGTGGCAGTGAGCTGTTCTACAGTCAGTTTGAGCTTCACCTGCGACACCAGAAGACCAACCAGATCATTCTGCTTGAGGTAAGGGGTTCACTCAAGGCCAGAAACAGTCACATAAATATGTTGCTTGTATACTTACAGCACAGGTATATAGTCTCCACATGTCTGTGAGAAATTACTGTATCCAAGAATCTGGTTGCTTGTATACTTACAGCACAGGTACATAGTCCCTGCATGTCTGTGAGAAATTACTGTATTCAACAATCTGGTTGCTTGTATACTTACAGCACAGGTACATAGTCTCTGCATGTCTGTGAGAAATTACTGTATTCAAGAATCTGGTTGCTTGTATACTTACAGCACAGGTACATAGTCCCAGCATGTCTGTGAGGAATTACTGTATTCATCAATCTCATTTTAAAGGGAGTTTCATATTTTTAACAAAGCAGTGCTTCCTGCACTTGCATTAAATTGGTCTGGTTCAGCAAAATGGGTGAGAGGGAGGAGGGAGGGTGTGTGTGGGGGTGCCTGTTTTTGAAAGTGAGCCATCTGATCATCTAAACAGCTGTGCTTCTTGTGTGATTGCACGATTCTTTTTAGTAACAGCCCTTTTTTCTCTCTGTGTCCAGGATGCCATCCACAGAATCAAGGTGACCTTCAACTTGGAGTTTGACGAGGTGTATCAGAAGAAGGAGCAGGAGATTGCCAAGATCAAGGAGAAGAACAAGCGCATCAGCAAGATCCTCAGCGACCTTGACCTTGAGGAGCCCATGGTGGAGCCTGTGATGAGCGTGTATGAAAAGCCAGAGAGACTGCTGACGGTGGAGGACAGTGAGGTGAGAAAGCGGTTTGCAAGGCACGGGGCTCCCTGCAGTCTGTAGGCATGGTGGAGGTCAGCTAATGATTGCCGCGGCCTTTTCTCTCCTATGTGGCACATTTTCAAGGTCACAGAAGGGAGTTCAAACTTGTTTTTGTTGAACATGTTTCACTCAAAAACATTCTCGCTGGAGCATGTTTCTAAGCAAAACCTGTGTTCCACAAGTGGAAATTGATGTTAACGTATTTTCTGTTTTGACAGTGAGTCGTCTCAATGTTCACTCTGTTTGAACAATATTTGCTAACAGTGCAGATCTTGACGGGCACAACAGTTGTGAATTTGCCTGAGGGTGGGCTGTGTCACAACACACTGACACCAGCCAGAACACCACAGCCACATTAAAATGTTGTTATGCACCGCATAGTCATGCAAGGACTATCCTCAGCCCTGATAAGCTCCTCACATAACAGTGTCCTTTCTCCAGAAATGGAGGTAGATCCTCTGAAGGTGGCATGTGGCTGTCCATGTGATGGGGTAATAAAAAATGGTCACACATACAAGCCTCTCACCCTGTAAAATGCATTTATCAACGTACAGTTGCATATACAAGCAACAACAACAACAGTAGTGAAAAGTGTTTGCTGCCTCTATGTGTAGTGAACAAATTATGTGTGTGTGTGAAAATTTACAACAATAATAATAACTGGCATTTAGTATGCTCAGCCTGTATTAGTCCTAAGCACTTACAAATTCTTCTAAACATACGTGTACATATTCCCCTGATATAACCGTACCGGTTGACTGGGCGTAAAACACCAACTTACTTACTTACTTACGTGTACATATATTCAGACAGTGAAGATTCATGTGCACAGACACATGCACACTGATGCACCCCCCCCCCCCCAACACACATGCACACACACACACATACACACACACACAACACATACAGCACGCACGCACGCACGCACGCACGCACACACGCACACACACACACACCAGGGCAGCAGAGCTGAAGAAGGAAGAAAGGGTTTGTGAAAAGAGAAGGTGGGTTTACACTGGCTGAGGTGTGCAGGTGAAGGTGGAGAAGTACCTGACGCCTGCCCAGCTGAAGAAACTGGAAGAGCAGCAGAAGCTGGAAGAGGAGCGGCGCTTGAGGGAGAAGGGAGACAACGCGCGAGAGCGCGCCCTGGAGATGATGATGGGTGGCGTGTTGGAGATCCGCAAAGAGGACGAGCTGAAAAAGGTATCTTATGAGGAATCGCTTCTTGCCAGTTGTTCATAAGCACAATTCCTAATGCCTGTTTGGGATGTATCGGAATTTAGAAGCAAATATGCATCCATTATTCCTTAACAGTGTATGAATATTGTTTGTATTGAGTTTGTGTGCTTTTGGAGGGAGGGGGTATTTAAGTTTTTTTTGTTTTGTTTTTGCAGGTGGGGGGGGGGGGGGGGGGGGTTGGCAGTTATTTCTGGCAGGTTGTATTGTTGTTTTGGGTTTGTTTGGATGTTGCTTATTTTGGTATCAGGAGTACACTTGTCAGCTTGAATTTGTTTGAATTGTTTTTTTCTTTATGTGAATTAAAAAAAGAAGAAGTTTTATCGCTGCTCAATTGTTGCTAATCAGTCCCTTGACATCAGCTGAATTTTGCCTGCCAGAATTCAGGAAGCTGTCTGTCTGAGGTCTGACACTCGGCTGTGATGCTGGAGCATGCTTAGGGCCTTTCATGGGGTTGGGCTTGTTGAGGTTTACTCTGCCTCTACATGCAAGGCTGCTGACTGAGGCTTGTGTTTTGTTTTTGCTCTGTCAGGACGTGCCAATCCCCATGTTCATGCAGCAGAAAGCTGAGAGCGATTGGACGGAGGATGAAGTGAAGATGGCCAAGGAATACGAGCGTAAAGTCAAAGAACTCAACGAAGAGAGGGAAAAGTTCAGAAAGGTTGGTTGTATGCTTTGTTACAGACTAGTTATACCAAGGTAAAATGGAGAAACTGGACAAAGGGGAGGGGGGATCAGCCATGTTCATGACATACCCTACGACAAACAAATGTCACAAAGGTAGAAATTAAGGAAATCAAGGAAGAGAGGGAAAAGTTTAGAATGGTGGATATGCCTTTCTGCAAACAGGCATCACAGAGCAAAATGGCAGAACATGATGAAGGGAGGAAAAAGTTAAGAAAGACAGGTATACCTTACAAATGTAAGTACTGAAAGTAAAATGGAGGAAGTCAACAAAGCGAGGAAGGTCAGACAAGCTGATTAATGCCTTAAACAAGTATCACACAGGTAAAATAGAGGAACTTGACAAAGAGAGGAAAAAATCAGAAAAATGAGTAGGCCTTATTATGAACATTAATATCACAATGGTTATTTGGAAGAAGTGGGAGAATAGATGGAAAAGTTCAGAAAAGTATGTATATATGGCTAATTATTATAAACAAGTATCACGAATATAAGATGGAGGAAATCAGTGAAGAGAGAAAAATGTTGGGAAAAATCAGATACTTCTCATTCAGAGTAAGTGTTGCAAGGGTGATGTGGGGGAACTTGAGGAAGGGAAGGAAAAGTGCAGAAGAATAAGTACTTGTTCTTCCAAAGCATGCAAATGAGGAAGAAAGTATATGTAAATTAGCAGGTTGAATATTCTAATTTATGTGTCTTTATCATCATATTCCATGCATGTGTGTTTGCCATTATAGGTGTGTGATCAGATGGATTAACACATACAGGTGTGTTGATTGTGATAGGTGTAGTGATCCCATGGATTATCCCATGCAGGTGTGTCAATGGTGATAGGTGTGTGATGATGCAGTGTCTGTGTGTGTGTGTGCCACAGCAACCGGAGACATCTGCGCAAGCTGCAGGGGTATTGATGGTGATAGGTGTGTGATGATGCAGTGTCTGTGTGTGTGTGTGTGTGTGCCACAGCAACTGGAGACAGAGCTGCAGGTGTATTGATGGTGACAGGTGTGTGATGATGCAGTGTCTGTGTGTGTGTGCCACAGCAACTGGAGACAGAGCTGCAGGTGTATTGATGGTGGTAGGTGTGTGATGATGCAGTGTCTGTGTGTGTGTGCCACAGCAACTGGAGACAGAGCTGCAGGTGTATTGATGGTGACAGGTGTGTGATGATGCAGTGTGTGTGTGTGTGTGTGCCACAGCAACTGGAGACAGAGCTGCAGGTGTATTGATGGTGACAGGTGTGTGATGATGCAGTGTCTGTGTGTGTGTGCCACAGCAACTGGAGACAGAGCTGCAGGTGTATTGATGATGATAGGTGTGTGATGATGCAGTGTCTGTGTGTGTGTGCCACAGCAACTGGAGACAGAGCTGCGCAAGCTGCAGGGGGTGATCACTGATGGCATGGTAGCCTTTGATGAGTCCCTCAATCAGCTCTTCCTCAAAAAGATCAAGGTCATGATGGTTCTCTACCAGGTTAGTCACTAATCTTCACTGTCACTGTTTGTTGTTGTTGTTGGTTGTGTGTGTGTGTGTGTGTGTGTGTGTGTGTGCACGCGTGCATGCATTGGTGCATGTGTGTGTGTGTTTGTGAGGGCATGCATTCATGGGTGTGTACATACATGCTTGTCCATGTAATCTGACTTGTTTTAAATTACTGTTTATTTTCTTCCAGACTTACTTCAGTCCAGAGTTTTGATTACAGCAATAGGTGTCTAACTCATTTTGATTCAATACATCGCTTCAGACATCAGAAAACTTGATTCTGTCTACTTACTTCACTCCGCCCTCTGTTTCCACCTGAGTGTTGAATTTAAACCATAAAGGGGAAGAAAAGAAAAAAAAACATCATATTATGTTAACTCAATGCAAATGCTGTGAATGTTATACCTCTGCCTTATTTATAAGTGCAGTATCCTGACTTGTACAATATGATAACAATATAACAGCATTATTATTTATTAAATTCTCTCTATGGATTCATATAGCATCCATAAAAACTCAGAACACTGGTAGGTCAGGCCTCCATCTTCAACTTTATTTAACATCAGATCTTGATCTGTTTGAGATATACATATTATATAAAATCTGTGATTTGGTTGCATGCAACACTGTGCCCAGCACCAATCACAAAGAATTATGCAGTGCGGCGGTCAATGCAGAGGATGCTGGCTGTTAGGCCCAAGAGCTTGTGGAACCTGACAACAGATCCGTTCAGTTTAGTTCAATTCAAGATGGTACATGTGTACTCAGAAAACCACATATATGTGCACCCCATGCTGGTTTCTCCAATGTTACCTTTGAAACATTGCCTGTCTTGGCCCTTTTCATCCTTTCAAGGAAAATCGTGGAGTGCCTCCACTTTCTGTGCCTCTCTGCCTCAGGCAACAGAAATCACAAAAGGCTAGCATTAGGGCAGAAGTGACTAGGTAGCATTATTCACTGGCCCCTGTGCTGGTTTGTAAGTGACTATGAGGTATTATTCACTAACCTCTGTGTTGGTTTGTGACTATGAGGTATTATTCACTGACCTCTCTCTGTGTTGGTTTGCAAGTGACTATGAGGTATCATTCACTGGCCTCTGTGTTGGTCTGTAAGTGACTATGATGTATTATTCAGTGACCTCTGTGTTGGTTTGCAAGTGACTATGAGGTATCATTCATTGGCCTCTGTGTTATTTTGTAAGTGACTATGAAGTATCATTCACTAGACCCTGTGTTGGTTTGTAAGTGACTATGAGGTATCATTCACTGGTCCCTGTGTTGGTTTGTGACTATGAGGTATCATTCACTGCCTTCTGTGTTAGTTTGTAAGTGACTATGAGATATTATTCATTAACCTCTGTGTTGGTTTGTGACTATGAGGTATCATTCACTGACCTCTGTGTTGGTTTGTAAGTGACTATGAAGTATCATTCACCGGCCTCTGTGTTGGTTTGCAAGTGACTATGAGGTGTCTTTCACTGACCTTTGTGTTGGTTTGTGACTATGAGGTATCATTCACTGGCCCCTGTGTTGGTTTGTAAGTGACTATGAGGTATCATTCACTGACCTCTGTGTTGGTTTGCAAGTGACTATGAGGTATCATTTACTGGCCCCTGTGTTGGTTTGTGACTATGAGGTATCATTCACTGCCATCTGTGTTGGTTTGTAAGTGACTGAGGTATCATTCGCATTAGTTTGTGACTATGAGGTATCATTCACTACCCTCTGTGATGGTTTGTAAGTGACTATGAGGTATCATTCACTGCCATCTGTGTTGGTTTGTAAGTGGCTTGAGGTATCATTCGCATTGGTTGTGACTATGAGGTATCATTCACTACCCTCTGTGTTGGTTTGCATGTGACTGTGAGATATTGTTCACTGCCATCTGTGCTGGTTTGTAAGTGACTATGAGGTATTATTCACTGCCCTCTGTGTTGGCTGGCTTGTCCAGGAGGAGCTGAAGATCCAGCGCTTGCGTTGCACTCTGCTGATGGAGGAGGAGCTGGAGACCAGAGAGCAGGAGCTGAACTTCAAGCTGGAGCACAAGAAAGAACTCAAGGTCAGTTGGGTGCATATGTATATGTGTGTGTGTGGTTGTGTGTGTGTGTGTGTGTGTGTGTGTGTGTGTGCGTGTGTGTGTGCATGTGTGTGTGTGTGCACGCACACCCACCCACCTTGATGCCATAATCTCCTGTCTGTGGTGATGCCATGATCTCTTGTTTGTGGTGAAGCTAGGATCTCATGTTTGTGGTGATGCCATGATCTGTTGTCTGTGGTGATGCCATGATCTCTTTATTGTCTGACTCTGTGTACAGCAATTGGCCAGTGAGGCAGTGAATGAGTCCCGCACCAACCTTGAGGAGTTTCGCAATGAGTACGACATTCTGGTGGCTGAGGACAAGGTCATGGACAAAGCATTCAAGCGTGACTTTCATGATGTCTCTGCTGTCATGGCTGATCAACTTTATCGACTCTTCCGCAAACGACCAAGGTGTGTGTGTGTGTGTGTGTGTGTGTGTGTGTTGCTGTTGCTGTTGCTGTTGCTGATGATCGCTTTTGTATAGCATTATTCTCCACTCTCGAATAGACTCACTGTGCTCCTGAAGCTTTCCTGTGGCTTCAGAGCAGCTGCCATTGCCTTTGTGAGAAGACTTCTTGAAAAACACAGCTCTCTGGGCATGTCTAGCATGGCTAGTGGTGAGCTGCTGGAAGCCACTGGCTGTGCTCAATCAAGCATAAAATCCACTTATGAGCGGAGGCTGACCCTTATGTCGCCAACACAGGCTTGCACCACCGCGTCTTTAAGGAATCTCTTGTTACCAGGGTGGGGGGAATTTGTACATCATCATGTGAACCCAAAATGATGACTGGCCTGACAGACATTCTTCGTGTGATAGCACACAAATCTGTCGGGGCAGTATGGTGACAGTGCCTCCTCCACTCACGGCATCAGTGTTGTGCAGGGGCCAGAAATTCAAAGGTGCTGAGACCCCGCTCCTGGACGGCAAAAACCCCAACCCCTTTGCCGAGCGCCCATCCACAGCCAGGCAGATGGCGCAGGCCAAGAGCGCACTCAACGCAGCCCTGGATGAGCTGGACAAGCCGGTGAACATGCCGGAGGGGCTGGACCCCAATGTGTGGCAGCGCATGTGTCAGGCCCGCCGCGCCAAGATTGAGAGCGAAAACCTGGTGAGTGAGAGTGACAGTGACAGTGTGGTGAGCTAGACTGACAGTGAAAACATAACACATCAGATTCATTGGTGGCAAAAACATGGTGAGCTAGGTTTGGCAGCACAAATGTAGTAGTAAAGTTAGGCTGACAGTGATGATGTGGTGATTAATGATGGTAATGATATGCTTGCAGGTGAAGCAAAAAGCTTTTAGATTGACAGTGATAATGTGGTGAGTCTGTAAGATTGATGGCTAGATGATGATGATGGTAATGGTAGACTTGTAGCTGAAGCCCTTAGATTGACAGCGATAATGTGGTGAGTCTGTAAGATTGATGGCTAGATGGTGATGATGGTAATGATAGACTTGCAGCTGAAGCCCTTAGATTGACAGCAATAATGTGGTGAGTTTGTAATGGTTGATTGATAATGGTAATGATATGCTTGCAGGTGAAGCAGAAAGCCCTTATGCTGGCTGAGATGCAGGCCTTCCTTCAGAAACGGCAGGATGAAGATGAGGCTCTGAGGAATGAGATCGATGACCTCACCTCTCAGTTCAACAAGTTAGTGGGCATTGATTCAGATCTGATTTTCATCACTGTTACATAGCTGAGACTACAGTGCCAGAACTACAGTTAACACTTTTCAAGGATCCAGGGATGTTTATTCCTTTGGACCCACATGGGGTGCAAAGGGTTAAGAACAGTAATCATCTAAATCATTGGTGCGGTAAAATTATACAATAGGGATGAAAATATTGAAAAAGAAATATAATTAACTCTTATAAAAATTAATTGTACATACACAAGTGTGAAAATATTAATTAACAATTAGAAATAACAGTCTTTGACAGTGATATGTGGTTCTGTGTGATATTGCTTCCCTTATACATGTTGACAATACCAAAACATCTTCTTTTTGTGTGGAAGGCATAAAAACTACCCCAAAAATATATGTTGAAGGAGAATGAAGAAATTTTCTTGCAACAAATTTTGTACACTAAATGTGGAGATATGTAGAATGCCGTAGCTGTATTACACTTTCCAAGTTATAGTGTTCTGTGTAGACATGTCTCTGAGGTTGTTACACATGCAACAGGGAAAAAGACATATGTTATACCTGATCCTGACACTCTACTTGGGTAGGATTGGATCCCCAGAGAGAGGTGTTAACATAAAGTGTGTGTGTGTGTGTGTGTGTGTGTGTGTGCCACCAGACTGAAGGAGGATCAGCTGAGCTTTGCACTCAACCTGGAGGTGCAGCTGTTGCTGAAACAGGGTCAGGTGGAGGTGGACTCCGGCCAGTTTGTGCATGACTACCACAACAGTGTCCTCGTCCATCGCTCCGTTGTTGAGGACCTCAACACCACTATTAAGGTACCTGCACCTCAAAAATGCTGTTAAGAACTGGTTGATTATAGTTCAGCGGCCATTTAGGACCTCAACACCACTATTAAGGTACCCACACCTCACAAAACATTGTTGGGAACTGGTTGATTATGGTTCAGCGGCCATTAATGACTGTTGTTGATGCCGGTTTGTTTTCTGTTGATGCATATCTGTTTCATTGCCTGTAAGGAAGCGCTATGACACTGTAAAGGGTCTTTAATTATCATCATCTGTCTGATGATTATTGTGTTTTCTGACAGATCAGTTAGTAATACTGCTCAGGAAATGTAAATGCTGTGATTAGTATAATGTTGTTTTATGCGAGAAGCACAGTTTTATTACCTTTCTTTGTCACAAAAGACTGTTGTGTTTGGACTTGGCCTTTTGCAGTGAATTTGTCCCCATGAAATGACTGCATCCACAAAATATTGGTCTTAATGCAGTCACCCACCTGGAGTTGACAGCACCAAGTAGGCATATAGCTAGGTTACAATCCCAGTCCCTTCCTCCTGGTTCCTGGTAGTCAGAGCCAATTTGGCCAATTTGGCCAATTTGGCTTAGCAGTAAGGCAGTATAGGCTGTAAGCAGAAGGATCTAGGTTTAATTCAGCTTGGGCTGTCCTTTCTCTCCAAAAATTGTTATTTGTGGAAACTGTCTTGTGACTTTGCCCTTCACAGTTATAAAAACATTAGAATGGCTGTCATCACTGCCTGTCTGAATGCAGAATCATTCTCATGGTGACAGTGTAGGGTTAGGTATAGTCTCCCTCTTTCCCCCTCCTCCTGGGATCTTGATCCCCACCAGGACCTCTTCAGAGACAACTTGACATTAAACAAGTGTAACCAAACCATTGTGGGAGTCTGCATGTCCCAGCCAGTTCCTGCTGATTGGAGACTCATCAGTGTCATGGAAGTTGTTGCTCCTCACAGTTAGCCAGCTAGGGCTGAGTTGGCCAGGTGGGGACGGGAATGAGGGAGCTTTTTGCAAGGTTTGCACTGCCAGCTGATTGGATTTCTGTTTCTGTTGCACAGCAACTGGGCGAGAGCAAGATCGCCAGCATGGTGGAGAGCAAGGACTTCAGGAAAGGCATCATTCAGCTGGAATGGTCAGCGAACCTGTTGTTGATTGTCATTGTTAGTTAGTGTGGGTGTGGGTGTATGCATGCATGTGTGTTTGCGTGTGTGCATCCATAGGTATGTGCATGTGTGTGTGTGTGTGTGTGCGCATGTGTGTGCCTGTGCATTGTGTGTGTATGTGCATCTATGTATGTTTTGCTTTGTCTCATTCGGATGAGGGAAAGGATGCCTATATAAATCTGACCTCTTTTTTTCTTCTGTTTATGTTTTCTTTCTTTTTTCCTTCTTCTCTCTCTCTCTCTCTCTCTCTCTCTCTCTCTCTGGCCAGGGGTGGGAGGAGGGGGAGTGGATGGGGTGGTATATGTACTACAGGTATGTGTTAAATAATGGAGAGTGTTGATTGATAAAATTCATGCTTCAGGGAGCACAAGAAGATGTCCATGCAGATGGAAGACCTTGAGAATAAAATGAAGGACATCCAGTTCATGAAAGTCACGCGTGAAATTCAGGCTGTGAGTAACACCACTTAATTCACTTCGGAAGTATTTTAGTTCTTGTCTGCCTGTGATCAGCCCCATGCTGTCATGTCTCTGCTGAAATATTTGCACTTTTTGGGGGGATGATTTTATTATGCCATCTTTTGAAGATGCTAAGAAGTTAAACTGCTGGTACAGAGGAGCAGTGCTTCAGGTCAGTGCTGATTCTTGGATGAAGCAAAGCAGAGTTAGAGCCAATCTTCTGAATGCAGCCTTAGGGTTTCGTTGGTCATTCTGCTGCAGACCTATAATCTGCTTGTGTGCACCACATGGGTGTTCACCTGTGATTACTTACTTCCTTCTTGGATTGTGATGTCTCCTCAACCACAGGGTCACCTTAGGATACACTAGCTGACAGTGATGATGAGTGAACGAACCAACCCCAAGGTGCATTCCTTGTACTTTTACTTGGCAAGAGTAAAATTCTTATGTTTCATGTATTACTGTGGGGGCGGTGTTTTGTTTAAAAACTACTCCAGTGAATGCTGAGGAAATACAGAAAAAAAACAAGATGTTTAGGAGAAACAGAAAAGGGAATGTGGAAAAGGGTGACAGTCGCTGCAGTGACTACTCTCACAGCCAGAGGGGTATTTTCAGACACGCAAACAGCTATAAAATCAAAAAAAACAGTTTATGTGACCTGCCGATACTGATGGTGTTTCAGTACCTGAATGAGAGTGACTACGAGTCCAAGAAGCAGCAGGAGATTGCCACTTTGGAGCAAACTATTCTGCTACAGAAAAAGGTACTGCAATTGTGTGTGTGCGTGAGTGTTTGATAGTTGTAATGAAGATGAAAGGACGACCCTCACCATTCTGACAAACATTGGAACTGTTTCAAAGACAATTTGGGGGAAACTTCCGAGAGCTGTTGGGGGAGAGCACATAGTTTATGGGGTTTTCAAAGTATACAGATAGCATCTTGAACTGAACTGAATGCATAATGATCATGTAGTCGCTGGCTGTGTGTATGACAGTGACAATGGTCATGATGATGGTTCCTCCAAGGGTAGCTTCTGGAAATATTTTTCTTGATCCTGTCTTTGATTTCTCAAAGAAATTAATGTTCTTAATAAACTGTGATTAATGGAATGGTGATAAAGTTTAACTTCTGGCTGAACATGCTTGGATTGTTGGATTGTGACAATATTGTGTATAATGTGCCGTGTGTGTGATAATGACAGTCTTGTGTGTAATGTGCTGTGTGTGTGTGTGATAATGACAATCTTGTGTGTAATGTGCTGTGTGTGTGATAATGACAATCTTGTGTGTAATGTGCTGTGGGTGTAACAGTGACAATATTGTGTGTAAAATGCTGTGGGTGTGATAGTGGCAATGTTGTGTGTAATGTGCTGTGTGTGATAGTGACAATATTGTGTGTAAAGTGTTGTGGGTGCGATAATGATAATATTGTGTGTAATGTGCTGTGTTTGTGATAGTGGCAATGTTGTGTGTAATGTGCTGTGTTTGTGATAGTGGCAATGTTGTGTGTAAAGTGCTGTGGGTGTAATTATGATAATATTGTGTGTAATGTGTTGTGTTTGTGATAGTGGCAATGTTGTGTGTAATGTGCTGTGTTTGTGATAGTGGCAATGTTGTGTGTAATGTGCTGTGTTTGTGATAGTGGCAATGTTGTGTGTAATGTGCTGTGTTTGTGATAGTGGCAATGTTGTGTGTAAAGTGCTGTGGGTGTGATAATGATAATATTGTGTGTAATGTGTTGTGTTTGTGATAGTGGCAATGTTGTGTGTAATGTGCTGTGTTTGTGATAGTGGCAATGTTGTGTGTAATGTGCTGTGTTTGTGATAGTGGCAATGTTGTGTGTAATGTGCTGTGTGTGTGATAGTAGCGATAATGGTGATGGTTTCTGGGTTATGTACTGTATTCACTACTACTGCAGTGGTGTTATGCTTGTGTCTCTTAACAGCACCATGAGAAGAACATCATGGAAAAGAAGCGCACAATTGCAGAGCTGAAAGCCACCATAAAGCAGAGAGACAACGACAACGGTGCCCTTGACAAAGACCTCATGGAACTCAACGTGGCTGTCAATGAGCGTCGACACATTGATAATGTGAACGGTAGGTCATTCATACACTGTCATACTATTGGCACAGTTCATCAGTCATGTAGCACTCACAGTATGGTGAGAGGCCTCTCTGCTGTCAGGTGCGGATGTACTCCTCATGCCAGTTTATTCCCTTCCTTTTAGTTGTGGGCCAGCCATGGTCATGATTACTGCAGAGGCCAGTTGTGGGCCAACCATGGTCGTGATTACTGCAGAGGCCAGTTGTGGACCAGCCATGGTCGTGATTACTGCAGAGGCCAGTTGTGGGCCAAGCCATGGTCGTGATTACTGCAGAGGCCAGTTGTGGGCCAACCATGGTCGTGATTACTGCAGAGGCCAGTTGTGGGCCAACCATGGTCGTGATTACTGCAGAGGCCAGTTGTGGGCCAAGTCCATGGTCGGGGGGGGATTTATCTGCAGAGGCCAGTTGTGGGCCATCCATGGTCGTGATTACTGCAGAGGCCAGTTGTGGGCCAACCATGGTCGTGATTACTGCAGAGGCCAGTTGTGGGCCAACCATGGTCGTGATTACTGCAGAGGCCAGTTGTGGGCCACCATGGTCGTGATTTCTGCAGAGGCCAGTTGTGGGCCAGCCATGGTCATGATTACTGCAGAGGCCAGCCCCAGGACCAGGCAGTAAATCGGGTCAGCTCTGCCCCGGCTGACAGAGAGCACTCAGCTCACAGCCTGCAGTAGCAAACTGCTGTGCTTGCAGTGGCTGTTTTAAGTGCCTGGCAGTGACTGAGAATAGCACACCTCCGGTGAGGAAAGCAAACTACTCCTGCTTTTCTGCTGCCACTGACAGCTTCTGTGCAAGTCAGCCAGATGCATTCAGCAATTTTTAAATATAGCACTTTGAACATTATTTACTCAAACCTGACTCATGCCGTGATTACTGCAGACTTGTACAGTTTTGGATTTGTGGGTGGAATGGGCAGGAGATTATTGTGCTTTCTACTGATGCTAAACAGTGTTTTGGTCAATTATATTCAGAGATACCCATGCCATGCTGAAAAGTCAGCTAGAGTGTCAGATGAGCAAATGAAAGCAAGGCAGTTGACACCACTTTCACATTGTTGTTAATCAGCAGCAGTCAGCCGTTGTTTTCGTTGTTGTTGCAGATTTGAGACTGTGCATGCATTGGTGTGGATGCATGTGCTGTTAGTTGAAGCAAATCTTGTCTGGTAGGGCTATTCTAAGTGCACAGACACACCCACACATACACAGACGCCCACATACACAAGTGCACTGTGCACAGTTTAAAACCCTATCTTAACATTATGAGCATGGGCTTACAGTGAAGGAAAACAGCAGCACAAGATGGGAAGGCGTGGCAGGTCTATAATTGTGAAAAAAATAAATGCTTTGAGGTTGAACTTGAAGGCATCCACGGATGGATGTTTTTTGAAGAGGAAGGGGAAGGTAGAGGGGCTGAAGATGGAAAAGTAAGGTGTGACAAGTAACGTGAATAATGTGTTGTCCATTATGTTACAGCTGAGCGGAGGATGGACACGGGTGCAGAGCGCCGTTACCAGGAGATTGTACAGAGGCGCAAGCTGGTGGACCTTGCCAAGGCACAGGCGCAGGAAGTGGCCGTTCTGCGAGCTGAAGTGGAGCGACTGCGCATGCGGACATTCCCAGCCTTGGTGCAAGTGGAACACTAGCATGGAGATTGGCAGACAGACATTCTAGACATCGTACAGTGCTTTGACGTGGAAAGCCAGAAAAGACCATTTTCCACATTGTCTGCAAGTTGCGATAAAGATTTAAACATTCCACAGTCTCACGAAGCTGAGGTTCAAGATGGTCATTTCTTTCCCGTGAAAGTTGAAGTGCTCAGCACACAGACTTGGTTCTGAACACTAAAACTTTTGAGGTTAGGATTTCTCTTTTGCCTAGAGATTCTCAATCAGTCAGAACAGTGGCTTGACTTCTACAAAGGGCTTGTTTGATAACAATGATCAGTAATCCTTTCAGAGCACCCATTTCAGCATAGATATGGACAGCCTTGTGACACTGTACAAACAAGAAAAAGTGGAAACGTGGAAGTTAAAAAAGATGCTTTATTCGTTTTGAATTCTGGAGAGAAAAAGATTGTGGTCTAGCCGTCTTGAAGGTGATCTTTTTTCTCCAGAATTTCAGCATTGGATATGATCACAGTGGTCTACTGGCTGTGATTTATTTGCTGTGTGAACTCTGGATGTAGATCATTACCAGACCTGTGTCTCAAGACTTCTCTCAGCTGTTATCATATTGTACATCATCCAGTATACACCAGTTCAGTTGCAGAATTGATGCAGATGTGATTAATTCTACCTTCCAGCTTAGCAACTATTCAAGATTTTTTTTCTTTTCCAGCGGATCAATTTTTGGATTCATGAAAAGAAAACAAAAAGATGAAGATGGAAAGAAAGCCTGGTGTTTATGAAATGTAAGGCAAAAACTGCACTTCCTGGCCAATCCTCCCTGGCCCCCCCCCCCCCCCCCCCCCCCCCCCCTGCCCCCCTCTCCCAACAAAGGTGGAGTACCACACTGTTCACTTGAAATGATGGTGAAGCACCACCGTGTTAGATTCCATCAACGGTGTAGCACTGTGTTGTTGCTGAAGTATTATCCTGTCAATAGAGAACAAATAGGAATGTAATGCAACTTACATATTTGCCTAATAAAATTCATGTGCTGTTTGACTGACTGACTGTGGTTGATCAAATTGTTGCTGTGCTATTTAGTATCATTGAGTGTGTGTTTGCCTACATTTTTGGGGAGCAAGCTTCCACTTGGGCAGAAAAACATTCGGTTTTAGCGATCAGTGATGTATACATACACGTTTAGCTGCTGTAATGGTTGCTAAAACATTTAGAATTGACAAATTCCATAAAAGATGACATCAAACAATTGGTTTGTGTGTAAGTTTGTTCATGATAAAACAACTTTTGTTCAGTTTGTTTCTTACTTCAGTTTTCTTCCCCCCCCCCCCCCCCCCCCTCCACCGCCCTGATGTAACCATACCGGTTGAATGGGCCAGCGTAAAACACCAACTTACTTACCTCACCCCCACCCCCCACCCCTTTGCTTCCTGTGAGTTTCTTCTTATTTTGTTATTTTGTTCTTTGTGTGCTTTTTACACATGTTGACCAAAACATTTACATACATGCTATGCTATTCACAGCAACATTGGTTTTTCCCCTTTTTGTTATTTATTTTGTTTGCTTATTGTTTGTTTATTTATTTCATTCAACTTTTTCAGTTGAGTTTTAGTTGAGTAGTTGTTTAATGTGTTATGCTTATCATGTGTACCTTATTGGAATTATGATACTTTGCTTTAACCTTTCAATTTTATCAACAAGAAGAATGCTTTTCATGTCTGACACTTTTGATATCCATCCACTCTGTGAAGGTGTACTTTATTGGAATTCTTTCATACTTCTTTTTTGCTCTTTATTTGCTCAATGACAAGACTCCTGTTTGGATGATATTGTTCATGTCTTACACTTTTGATATCCATTCATTCCATGAAGGTATACTTTATTGGAATTATTTTTCAATTTTATCTACAACATGAAGAAAAAAAAACTAAAAAAACTTTTGGATATTGTTCATGTCTTACACTTGATATCCATCCATTCTGTGACAGTATTTTTTATTGGAATTCTGTGTTATATTGCTATCAGCATCAAAAAAAGAGAAAAAAAGTTTTATTCTCCTATTTGGATAATATTTTTCATATCTTACACTTAAATATCCGTCCATTTCGTGAAATCACCAATTGTGATATATTAAGAATTTGTAAAAAATAAAGATACAGTTGATGCAATACTTTTAGTGTGTATGTAATATGTGTATGTGTGTCAGTGTGCTTGCATAAATTATGTATATGTGTGTTTGCATGCATGTGTGTGTATGTATGTGTGTGTGTGTGTGTGCACGCATGCATGTGTGCGTGCGTGCATGTGCATGTTTACTTACATCACTTGACTATTTGATTTGTCTGTGTAGTATTTATGTCTTTTCACCCAAAAATGATACAGCAAGACCTCTTTGAGCTAACAAGCCAGTGTTCTAGTCGAAAGTGAGCTGTTTTGCCTTTCTGCAACACAACAGTTCACAGTTATTAGTTGTTGGTGAACTGACTGCTTTGTTCGGTCATTGTGGAAGAATCACCTCTGAAATTATTGACAGTCTTTTTACAAGCCATGTCTCAATCCATGGACACTGTCATCTTTGGCCTTGGTTGATTGAGTTTAGCAGTGTTAAACCAAGTTGTTTTACACTTTTCTCGCTCAGTTCCTTCCAAGGAAGCATCATCCATAAAATCAGCAGATTCCCCCATACCATTGTTCAAGGTGGTTCTCTGTAGAATGTCAGGGGTGAGAAAAAACTGTGAATGCTCCTTGGAAAAGTGGTTGGTGGCTCCTAGTGTGAACTGATTTTTGTCCAAGGCTGACACTGTGTGCTTAAGTGCGTATGTGTGTGTGTGTTTGTGTGCGCGTGCACGCACACGCACATGTGTATGTGTGTGTGTGTGTGCGTGTTTGTGTGTGTGTGTGTGTGTGCATGTGTGTTCATATTAAGAATAATCTCTGCAACATTAATAACATATTTCAAAATGCTGCAAGCACATGCACACATTTGCACACTAGCACAGCAAATGCTCCCAAGGGTCTTCATCTTCTGTATTTATTTCCACTTAAAGCAGTCTGGTTCGATTCTGCAGATAACCATAGAGCAAAAAGATGAAATAAAAATGATGCAACACTGCATAAATTTGGTCGTCAAATGCAAAAGGTCAAACGGTTTTGTCTTGTGTGTCCTTGTCTCTGGAAATGAAGTGGATTATTAAGTCATAATAGTGAAAAGCACATAAATATTATGTCAAAAACACAAGATGCCAAGCTGCTATTTGCCACTATTGTGACAATGTGAGGCTAGCTACCACTGAGGCATTTTGATGCTAGAACAGCAGAACATAAAGATTAAAAACCTTGAATGAAGCATACATGAAGCTTTAACGCATTTCATCAACTGGTGGAATAAGGTATCTGTGATTTGATTTTAATCTGCAGAAATAGTTTTAAAGTCTTTTAGACTTTTAAACATGTACATGCGGTGGGAAAACATTATGGAACCATGACTACAGAGCAGTACTGGAATGTTGAATTTGTGCTGCTTTGCAATATATCTTATTTTAATGCAGTGTTGTGGAATTCCTGTTTTAAAACCACCAGAAAGGAAAAACAGACTCTTCAAGGTGGAATGTATGTTTGATGAAGGGCTTATGAGACATGCAGGAGTAATAAGAAAACAAAAAAATATCTAAACAAGGATGACTGCTAGCATTCTTAAACAAGATCTAAACACAAAAGGTTTAAACAAACGCTTTTTTAACACGGACACACAGTATGCAAATTTTCAGGGAAATCCCCTTTATCTAGCCACAAAACAACACTTAAACAACAGATAAATGGTCAAAAATGAAAAATGAAAGAAAAAGACTTGTTTTGGTTTAGTTTTTACAGCTTGTTCGGTACTTAGAATCTTCCAAGCACCGAACAAGCTGTATAAACTAAACCAAAACAAGATAAGTCTTTTTCTCTCATTTTTTATCATTTATCTGTTGTTCAACTGTCATTTTGTGGCTTGATAAAGGGGATTTCCCTGAAAATTTGCATATTGTGTCTCCGTGTTAAATAAACGTTCATTTGAACCTTTTTGTGTTTCAACCTTGTTTTAAGAGCACTAGCAGTCATTTTGTTTCAGATTTTTTTAATATTTTTTTTTCTTTTTCTCCCAAGATCCAGACACATAAAAGATTCAAAAGAACACAAATCTGCTAATTTTCAGGGTAATCCCCTTTGTTAAGCTACAAAACAACACTTAAATGGTTAAAAAAAACTCTCTCTCTCTCTTTGAATGAACCTAAACTACACTCCTTGTAAAATTAAGTTTTTGAGTTCGAGTTTGAGTTCTCTCTCTCTCTCTCTCTCTCTCTCTCTCTCTCTCTCTCTCTCGCCCTCCTCCCCCATCCCCTCACCTTTCTCTGTCATTCTTCTGTGCCATTTGAGTTTTACGTCACATAATATTCCTTACATCACACCTATTACACGACATTGTCATGCCAACATTCTTCCAAGCACTGGAGAAGAAAACAACAGCTCAACCCCCAAAAAGATAAGTTATTTCACTTCCAATCTCATTTTTCATCGTTTTTAACCATTTAACTGTTAAGTGTCATTTTGCAGCTTGACAAAGGGGATTACCCTGAAAATTTGCAGATTTTGTGTCTGTGTCACAATAAATAAGCATTCTTTTGTACCTTTTATGTGTTTGGATCAGGAGTAATAACATAACAAGCAAATATAAATAGCATTCATAATTATGTCCAAAGGGAAGGAAGTGGGCGATTTAAAGGGTAGACCAGTGCATTAGATTTAATTATCAGTAAATGTTTAAAATGGCTGGTTAGAACAATCCTACATTAAAGGAGCCAAATAAAAACAGTCACCCTATAACAGCTGTACAGTGGGACCCTATAAAGAACCATCCTAAAAACAAACACGCACACAAAAGTGGTACGACAGGTAGGTCACAGATAATTGGCTTTTGGGCACCCTGTCAACTGCTTCAGTTATATCAGGGCAAAACATGTCATCAAACTATTTTCATTCACAGTTCACAAACAGTTCACACAATGAGAACACACACACATAATTATGCCAAAACAGTAGCCTCTTCAGCATTGCCCATGTGGACAACAGCACACAAAGCTAGGATATGCTGGTCAAATGCCTTTGGAAACAGGACCTGAACTTGGGTGGTCAAAAACAAGGGGTAGTCTTTCACAAGGGTGGTCTCTCATAAGGGTGGTCTTTCACAGGGGTGGTCTCATAAGGGTGGTCTTTCACAGGGGTGGTCTCTCAGAGTCATAAGGGTGGTCTTTCACAGGGGTGGTCTCTCATAAAAGTGGTCTTTCACAGGGGTGGTCTCTCAGAGTCATAAGAGTGGTCTTTCACAGGGGTGGTCTCTCAGAGTCATAAGGGTGGTCTTTCACAGGGGTGGTCTCTCATAAAAGTGGTCTTTCACAGGGGTGGTCTCTCAGAGTCATAAGAGTGGTCTTTCACAGGGGTGGTCTCTCATAAGAGTGGTCTTTCACAAGGGTGGTCTCTCAGTCATAAGGGTGGTCTTTCACAGGGGTGGTCTCTCATAGAAGTGGTCTTTCACAGGGATGGTCTCTCAGAGTCATAAGGGTGGTCTTTCACAAGGGTGATCTCTCACAGAGTCATAAGGGTGGTCTCTCATAAGGCTGGTCTTTCACAGGGGTGGTCTCTCATAGAGTCATAAGGGTGGTCTTTCACAGGGGTGGTCTCTCATATCATAAGGGTGGTCTTTCATAGGGGTTGCCTCTCATAAGGTTGGCCTTTCACAGGGGTGGTTTCTCATAGAGTCATAAGGGTGGTCTTTCACAGGAGTGGTCTCTCGTAAGGTTGGTCTTTCAAAGGGGTGGTCTCTCATAGTCATAAAGTCAGTCTTTCACAGGGGTGGTCTCTCACAGAGTCATAAGGGTGATCTTTCACAGGGGTTGTCTCTCATAAGAGTGGTCTTTCGCACGCAAGGGGTCCACTGCACTTTGCTGTTATGGCCCTGAAATATATCATCGAGCTGAGTGCTATCATTGAGCAGAGTTTTTTGTGTTTTTTTAAATGTGTCTGTGAAACAAGACCAAAACACACAGGAATCCAACACTACAAAGCCTGTGCAAACTTTTAGGGTAAACCCCTTTTTCAAGCAACAGACAGACAAATAATAACAAGATCAGAACACCTTCTGTGTGTTTTGATCCTGTTTCATAGCACTGGCACTGGCAGTCAACTTTGTTTCAGAATTATGTTTATATTTTTGTTGTTGTTGTTTGTGAAGCAAACAGGTGGGCTGTCTCTGGTCAGCAGGAAAACCCGCATGTACCGAGTGGTGCAACCCTTCTTGGTGGAGAGTGTACAAAAACTGCAATGGGGTCAGGGGGTCAGAGAAAATGCTGCGCTGGGTACAGACTACAGGGAAATCACAATTAAAAAGTAACACAAACAAGGTGATTCTGATATACCCCTCTCCCCCACCATAATTTGTTACCGGGAGGGGGGAGGGGGGTATACCAAAAAATCATAATGAATATTTGAAGTGGCTCATCTCCAAATGAGCTCTAAGCCCTGTTGGGCAGGAAGCTATCTGAAGCCAGCTGCTGCCAACAGGAGCTACTTAACATGCGATCATCATTTTTCTTCTTCTACATACTGTACATTAACGTAATTATATAAGACATATTTATATAATATATATTACCATTTAACATTCAAGGGAGTAGGCAATCATCATTTTTTTTCCCTTCGACATACTATACATTAACATAACTATGTAAGACATATTTATATATAAGCATTGAACATTGAAGGGAACAGGCCTTTTCTTCTCTTAATCTTTTTCTTCCTATAAACTCTGTTTAAGGTCTTCCAGACTTAAATATAATGCCTAAACAATTAATTACTTCTTTTGTTTTGTTTGTGCTTTTCCCCCCTACACATTGACCTTAATAACACATAACATTTTCTGACAGTAGCAACCTCTCTAATCATGCTGCTGAAAAGCTTGAAAGTACAGGTGAACGGATCTCACCTTTATCTATGAAATGTGTGTGTGTGTGTGTGTGTGTGTGTGTGTGAGGGGGAAGGGGGAGGGGGCCAAAATGGTGTAGCCAGAGAAAACCCTTAAAAGCCAGTCCAAAAATCTGTACTCTACCACATAATAATATCAATAATAGGAAATTTACAGAGTGCTTTCAGAGACTCAAAGTCCTTTACAGCTGAATTAAAGAAAAACATGTAACGTGCAAATACCCACATTGGACAAATCAACAGTATACAAACAAAACCAAAAACATTAAGCATAATCGTACAAAGCATAATCACACACACGCATGCATGCACGCATGCACGCACACACACACACACACACACACACAGCCAAGAAGGTCAGCAAAATAAATAAAAGAGGCTATGCTGGTTTGAAAAGAGTATGTTTTAAAGGTAGGGATTAAGTTATGATGGAGAGTGAAAGAGAAATAATTCAACATTTGTGCAGCAGACAATCTATTACTGGTCAAAATACTGCTTGAATAGGCACATTTTAAGGCTAGTTTTGAAAGCAGGTAGGGAAGGGTTATGACAGAGTGCGAAAGGGAGAGAATTCCAGATTTATGCAGCACAGAAGCAGAAGACATGACCGCCATGCATGATATTAGTGATGAAAAGTGGCTGTACAAATTTGCCAGGGACCAAACTTCACCCCACAGCACTGGTGATGAGGCCGCTTTGTCAGAATATGCCAGTTCTACAGAAGTAAGCAAGGTGCTGGCTGAAAAATACACACAATTAATATGCTCAAAAAGATTCATAATTCAAAACTTGTTCCTTCAACAGCAAGTTAACGCAGCATGTGACTGTAAGAGTGGCACACTCTTTTTTGCCATGCAGTCCAAGAAGGAAATCAATCTACACAACTGTGATCACAGTTTAGGTGCTGGCACTGAAATGAATACAAAAACAAACCAAAAAAAACCCAAAAAACACATACATGTCACATGTTTTAAATACCAACATGAAATCTCAACATCTGAGGGAACAGTGACTAGATCCGAGCTATCTCAGTATCTGTCTGTGTTACAGTTACAGCCAGATCAAATTCCACAACAGTTAACTTTTCAAGCAGCACTATCCATAACATGTCAATGGGTCCAGGCAGGTTCCATGTACATCAATTACAACTGAATGACTGGAATTTTGATCTGAAACAGAATAAGGCCTAGTGTGCTTGTTCAAAATCAAGAAACAAGGGCGTTAATTAATTGGCACTCAAATATGTCACACAAACAAAACACAGACCTGAATCACCTACAGAGCTCTCACCTGGCATGCAAGTAAATACAAGGCACATAAACTCACAACTTAGTACCTTGTACTTACTTGCATGCCAGTTGAGAGCTCTGTAGGTGATTCAGGTCTGTGTTTTGTTTGTGTGACATATTTGAGGCATCTTTGGTAGGTTTTATATAGCTTGTGTTTACTCACATGCCCAGAGAGATTTTTTATAGGTGATTCAGATATTTGCTGTTGTGTCAATGAGACGTTTCTTAAGTACTAATCCTTGATTCAGCAGCAGTTATAGCCTCAGAAGGTTGCACGGAACAATGAAACAGCATTCCGTGGCTGAAAGTTAAAGCAGGGCATCCATTACCCCCACTTCATCACCTTCAAAATGACATTTTTACACACACCAGTAGTTCTTCTGCCACATTTTAAACTGGAACACTTTCCAGTAAGTAAGTAAGTTGGTGTTTTATGCCCAGTCAGCCATTATGGATATATCAGGGTGAGGAACACTTTCCACTTGCTTATTGTTACTGATGGACATGAATCAGACATCAGATTCTGAAACATCAGTTGGGTAGAAATTCACAGATTGATGAAGTTCCAGCAACTGATGGAAGAATCTGATGTCTGATGAATCTTTGCTCAACTGCTCCACAATCAGCAATGAGGCTTCTCAACTAAACACAGAAGAAAAAAAGTCAAAACACAACATACTGTATATATATATATATATATATATATATGTAATACATGTCTGTAAATATAACTTAAAGGTTACAGCATATAAGCTGTATTCAACATCAGATCTGTCAACAGTGCCAAAATAATGAAATCATGCATGGCACATCACAAGTTCTGGCATGCGGGTGCATGTGTGTGTGCAATACACTTCTTTATACAAATGCTTTTTCACAAATAATCTTGTAACTTCTCCGTCAACCACTGGCCTCTGATAATGCCACTGCTTAGAAGAATTATGTTTGTCGCATAAAAGCAGTCTTGTCATTTCCAGCAAAGTAACTATGAAATGAAATGGTTTTGGTTCTATGGTCCCAAATCACTTTTCTCATAAACATTTCACAAATACACTATGCACCTGAATTTGGGCCCAGTACAACAAAAAACCACCTTGACTTCTAATGCTGGTAACTGTCTGTATGGGTAAAGGTATTGTAGTCTGTGGTACTGCACTGTGAAAATATCCAGAATTCTTCAGTGTGGGTACACATATCAGTGTATGCTTCACCTTCATGCACACACACAGGTCTCTAGCACAGGTTAATGATCCCATGTAAATCTTTTGGCAGGCAAAGGCTGCTAAACACTAGGCTGGTGGTACACATGGAGACAGACAGGACATACAAACAGCATCACAGTGATTGCTCCTAAAGATGAGGAAGAAGAAATGAGTACAACAACCACATGAACAACAATGCAAACACTTTAATTGTTTAAAACAAAGCATTCACCATTCCATAATACTTAGTAAAAATATGATTGAAAAACAAAGGCAAGACATATAACTGTGATCATCATCTTTGTCCACGATGCGGAACAAACTGGAATTATGACAGGAAAGATCTAAGACCTTTTAAAGAAAAAAAGGAATATTTTATAGGAACCCAGTACAAGCAAGGCAAGCAGATGGAAGAATAAGGCATTCCTGAAACAGGACAAAGTGAAGGACATTTCAAGGTCTTTTTGTTTTTAATAAGTGTGTAGCAAAGCAGAAAATAAAATCAAAGCTGAGGAAGGTTTAAACAGAATCTAGTCATTCTGATTATTATTCTAGTAGTAGTAGGAGGAGGAGCTGCAGTAGTATCATCACTATAACATTAAAAGAAAAACAAAAAATGTCACTTAGTCTCAAAACATGGAAGTGAAAATCATAAATGTTTCTGAGTAACTGGCTGCCAGGTGTGAACTGTGATTATGGTTCTGAACAAGCTTAACTTACAAACCAAGCCTGACAAGACAATGCAAAGATAAAAGGAAACTCTCTGTGCACTTATTCTGTGCAGTTATCACACATTTTAACTAAGACACAATGATTTAAATAACACCAGGAGTAACTCATGCTCAAGGCACTTTGTGACACACAAACGTACAAGGTTTTCCATTGAGCTTTTTGTTGATCATCATTTCAACATTGCAACGGCCAAATAAATCACACAGGTAAATACATGTGTTTATAACTTTGTCACTATCATTCACAGGCAGCAAAATGCTCACACAGAGAATGATACATTTTGATACTGAAAAAAGTCATTCTACTTTGTGTGTGTGTGTGTGTGTGCGTGTTCTCCTACTTCTGGGGGAAGTGGGGGGGGAGGGGGGAGCGGGGGGGCAGGAGGTTGCATAAAGTCTACTTAATGTCTCTATAGATAACTTGTATCTGTGAATAAGCATGTACATATATATGTAACCAAATCAATGCAACGACAGCCCTAAAGCTACTTGCAGTTACGTTTTCTTATGCTGTATATTTTTTGTATTCACACACACACACACACACACACACACACACACACACACACACACACACACACACACACACACACACACACACACACACATGCACACATTCTTGCATGCACACACACACACACACACACACACACACACACACACACACACACACACACATACAAGTGCAAGCACACACACATACTTTCACACCTAGTAAGGATATTTTTTGAACAAGTATCATGACAACACGTCTCTAAATTGAGCGATTTCAGTCTGATGTAGCAGTAAGCAAGGTGCCCATGTGAAACAAAACACATACTCGCATTTTCTCAAACACTGCAACCCCATCTCACAAAAGGTGGCCACATAAAGTCACTGGGTTGGTGGGAGGACCTTGCAATAATTACTGAACACATCACCATGTAGTCATTAATTTTATCAAATCAATCTTTTTTTTACTATTTCTACAACATAGAGGGTCTGTACTATCATGCTCTTCCTGACCACAGCTCATTTTGACCCATAAACAACTTTAAATTACATTTAAAGTGACAAAAGCCTATACTCTGACTTCACAGTGTAAGTCAACCTTCCAATTTTATTTTCTCAATATGGCCACTCAACTACCATGTCTTATTTTGAGATCACAACTTTGCGCTGGTGCTTTGAGCACAGTAATGAGTATTGAAACTTATATCAAATTAAAGCTCTCTGGTTGCCCTTTCTGTTGGTATTAATAACCAAGAATACCAAAATAAATGCCATTTGCCCCATTCTCTCAAAGCTGGTCACATACATGAACAACCTGATTTATGAAACCAGTTGAAGAGAACTACACTCTGTTTCCAACAGCAACTGGGTTTCAAAAAGAAAAAGAAAAAAAGAAGAAGTAAAAAACCAATAACAAATCATAAATCAAAATTCAACTGTGAAAAGAAACGAGAATGGGCCAAAGCAGAATTCCGTAAACAAACAAATAACCCAGAACTTTCTGATTAGCTGTGTTGTTGAAAACATTTCTTAGTTTTGCTACTCACACATCATACTGCAAAGAATATGTCAGGGTTGCCAAACTCTGTATGACTGTACAAATACTAACTCACAGACTGTGATCATCCAATATTGTAAAGACCTTATTTAATCAACACCAAAAATGTCAACATTAAGGTTTTTGTGGCGGCAGGATTGTCAGTAATTGTCTCTCTTGTATTGATGCTCAAGCCACTGATCAAAACATTAACCCCTTCACTGCCCCAGCACGTACAATTTCCAGACTGAATGAAGCACGGTCGCGCCTGCAAACAGTGTATTTTCCGGTCCTATGAGATCCATTTTTAATGCTATGCGTTTCGAGGAAAATCCTTTCACGTGCCAGTATGAGAAAGAAGACAAAAAGGCTTAAATGTTTCAGATTTCGCACTTTTATGGGTCGCTTTCAAATGACATCATGGCAGTGAAGGGGTTAAGTTCATGATTGTGTCTGATAACCATAAAACAGATACACAGTTACACCCTGTCTACCATGCAGATGATATCAGGGCCAAGCACTTAATATTTAGTTCCTTGGTACTGAACAATAACAGACTCCCAGACAACTGCACTGGACACGGAAACGGCCAAGCTCTACTAAAAACAGATAAGTGTCCTGGTTCTACATCTCATTTTTCACCATTGAACTTTTGATTAAGTGTCATTTTGTAGCTTGATAAAGGGAATTACCCAAAAAATGTGCATGTTGTGTTTTGTCCTAATAAATAGCGTTCTTTTAAACCTTTTATGTGTTTGGATCAAGGACACTTCTATCTAGGCAGATCCAATATGAACTTTCTATGAAAACGCAATTTGCAGTTTTAACTTTCTGACACTGCTGTGATCATACAAAAAATCAAACCAAAAATAAAAGTGGGGACAAGGCTGCCTTTAAAACTACTGACATGTCAGCCCAGTCAAAGTCAGCCCATCACTGGAGGATCTATCTGCAGCAGTGCGCGAGAAAACTCCAACACTAAAGATTCTGACTCGGCCAGACAACTGGTCAGACACTGATCACCACAAAGGCTCCACATTTTGCATGCATCAAAATTCTCTTTGGTCCCTTCAGTTTCATGTTAACAGTACTGACTGCACACTTTTTCAGTTTTATCAGGCTCAGTCTGGACAACAAACACCTGAGTGGATAGTTACAATACTGTTTTCACTTCACTTGATGTATAGACAGCAGGCTATCAAGAGTAGAGCCCCTTACTGGTTACATATTAATGCTGATTCCTTGCTGAGTCTTTCCATAAGTAATGTCTTTACCTCCAAAGCACAAAGACCTTGCGGAGAGTCAGTGGTGCAAAGACCCTGAGGAGAGTCAGTGGCGCTCTCACTCTTGAAAGCCAAAGGTAATGCAAAATGAAGCATGGTCACCATATTGACAAGTGGCTATTACATGCTAGGCTTGCATGGCACCCACCCTGAGAATTCTACAGTCAGATTCTGTGTAGGCTCTACAAACAGTCCTTTAGAGGAGAGAGAGAGGGGGAGGGGAGGGGGGGGGGGGGGGGGAAGGTATCCAATGTGTACATGCATGTAAAAAGACCAACATAAATGTGTTAAAAATTCTGCAGTCCATGTCAAAGTTCAGTGGAGAATGGATCAAAACACCAAAATAATCCAGCATGAACTAAAGGTATCAAAGTCTTCAAAATGTTAAAGCTGGACACTGTATGAAAGAAGATCTTCACCATAACCAGCTGATCCCTACTTAACACATACATGCCTTCCTCCAGAGCTAAACAATGAACGTCAACGTCTGAGTCTGCTGCAGGAATGAATTTCCCATTGGGAAAAGTCCTAAACATGATGCAAAACAAACAAACAAACAAACAAAAAACTTTTACTCAGTGATAGACATATTACCCTTGGTCTCCTGCAACAATGGATAAAACCGAAGCTGATGGCGATACCCTGGCAGTTATGAAAATGTCTAATGCGTTTGTTTGCACTGACAGTTAGTGAGTAAGTCGTGGCTCTTCTAAATCTCAAGCACCTTCCTACCTTGGTGTCTGTGTCTGTGTCTGGGTGGGGAAAAGAGTCATTTCCGACCAGACTTAGCGCCAACAGCAGAGGACAAATTGGCCTATGCTTTAATATCCACAGTAGGTGTATAATTATCCTTAGCATATGTGACATCACCACATGCTTATTCTGGGCCACAACTTCCCTTTCTCAATGGTTGGTCCCTGATTACACTCCGTTCATTTTTGTTCTGTTAACTGGTGTCACCCCACCCCCCACCCCCAAAGTGTAATCCGTGCCAGTAACTAAGTAAGTAACCTTGCTGAGCCTGAGGTGAAGGCTGGTCCTTGATTTTCATTTTGATCCTGAAGATTTGCACACACAAAGCCTCTAGTCATCCCATTCAGCAGCAGGTGCCAGGTAGGAGCTGGGGGCCCATCCCTCCTCCCCGTTCTGCCGGACCAGCCACCAGTCTGCCTGCTGCTGGTTTACCACCTCCACCACATCCCCACACCGCAGGCTTATTTCACCCTTGCCTTCCGCTGCAAAGTCTGCCACCACCTCATACTCCACACTGCTGCTGCTCTGGGGCGGTGCTGGAGGCTTAAAAACAGTGGGTCGTGCACTGCTATCCTTCTGCGGAGCAGACCAGGGTGCAGCTTTGGCCACTGGTGAAGGTTCTGGGGGTTTACTGCCATCGGTCCTCTCAACAAACCCGGCACCCGTTTTGGAGACGGGGGAAGGTTCTGGACTTTTGTGGGCACCCCCACCAATGCTGCCACCACCACCAAACTGAAGCTTGCTGCCAAGCTCACTGACCAGGTTTCCAACACGGGGCTTGCCAGCAATGACCTCAGAGTTCCTGTTGCCTGGCTTTTGGGTAGGGGGCTGAGGCAGAGTTGGCTTTTTGACAGGCAGTGTGGGTCTTGATCCGCTGTCCCTGGAACTAGCAGGAGGCTGGCCAACATCCACCTTGCCAAATGCCGCCACCATGCTGTGAACTCTGCTGGACCTGGGTCTGCTGTCACTGCTGGTATTGTTGTTAGGGTCTGAGCTGGGCTTTGAGGTAACCTGGGATTTGGAGGGCAGTTTGGGGGGACCCGAAGGTATTTTGGGGGGAGGCATCTGGGGTCTGTCTGCACCAGCCAAAGTGCTGCCATTCTTGAATGGCAATGCCGGTTTCAGCACCGTGGAAGGCTTGGCTCCAGCGTCTGGCTTGTTTGGAGGGTCAGGTTTCCATTGTGACTCTCCCGATTGCCCGTAAGACTTGGATGGTGGTGCTGGTTTGGAATGCTGGACAGCAGGCTTGACAACCGGTTTGCTGGGCTTGTCTTCTGGCTGCTGAGTCTCAAACCTGGACCTCAGAGCGCTGGTCAGACCAGCAACATTGCCTGCCACAGCGCTACTTTCCGGTATCTCCGGCTTCTTGGGTAGGTCAGGTAGACCTGGCTTTTCAGCTGGCTTGCTGGGCAGCCCTGGTGGCCCTGGTTTCTCTGTGGGTTTCTTGGGCAGTCCCGGTGGTGCAGGCTTTTCAGTTGGCTTGCCAGGCAGCCCTGGTTTCTCTGTGGGTTTCTTGGGCAGCCCTGGTGGTCCTGGCTTTTTAGCTGCTTTGTCAGGCTGGCCAGGTGGCTTAGACTCGAACCTAGACTTCAAGGCACTTGCGAGGCCTGCAGCAGGCATTGCCTCTGTGGATGAAGCAGCTGCACTACCTCTGGACCCCTGCAGATTCTTTTCACCTTGTGACTCTTCCTGGGGTTTCGAGGGCAAAGGAGGAGGTTTGGATGAGGCTTTTCCGGGCAGCTTAGGGGCTCCTGCAGCCGAAGATGCAGAAGACTTACTGTCATTGCTCAAACCCTTGAGGTGAGAGTTCAAGGCACTGGCCAGAGCTGCTGATGGAGGCAGGGTCTGTTCATCCTCATCACTTTCCTCGCTGCTGTCATTGCTCTGCTCCTTGGCCGCATGGTTTCCTGTGGATGATGACGTCTGCACAAAATGGACATAGGAAAGAATTTAGAAGAGGCACCTATTTTCCTTTAAATGAAGCAGCCAACTTTAGTATACTGCTGTACGTTTGCCAGTTTATGGTAACAACGTGTTGTTCACACTGTTTAAGTATGTGTGCTGTTCCCACTGTTGTTGTTCGGTTTTCTGTTTGTTTTGTTGTGTGCATGCATGCATCAATGCTTGTGTGTGGTGTGTGTATATGTTCTCTGTGTGTGTGTGTGGTGTGTGTGTGTGTGTGTGTGTGTGTGTGTGTGTGTGTGTGTGGTGTGTGTGTGTGTGTGTGTGTGTGTGTGTGTGGGGTGTGGTGTGTGTGTGTGTGTGTGTGTGGTGTGTGTGTGTGTGTGTGTGTGTGTGTGGTGTTGTGTGTGTGTGTGTGGTGTGTGTGTGTGTGTGTGTGTGTGTGTGTGTGGTGTGTGTGTGTGTGTGTGTGTGTGTGTGTGTGTGTGTGTGTGTGTGTGTGTGTGTGGGTGTGTTCGTGTGTGTGTGTGTATTTGTGTGTGTGTGTGCACATGCATGCATGCATGTCTGTCTATCTGGAATGTGTTTATGCATCTGGAATTAGATGATTAACAGATTTACATGACTTACTTCTTGAGGCCATTAGATGATTACTGCATTCACAAGACTCACCTGGGTCTCAGGACTGCTGCAGAGCTCCAAGTAGGACTCTGGAACCCAGCCTTGGTCCTGACCCCGCTCCACAAACCACCAGCCACTGGACGTCTTCTCCAGCACCTGAACAACAGCAACAATGCCCAGTGTTCAGGTTAATGAGCTCTATCAAGACAACAAAACATATAAAATACAACAAAGGGCAAATGCCTTGCTGGCTCACACCCAAAACTAATAAATAACAGCATGGCTGTTTCTTAGGGGCTTTCATCTGACCTTAAAAAAAAATTCAAGGTCACCCTAAGTAGCATATCTATAAAAGTCAATGGCAGTTATTATCATGAAAACCTTTTTTTGAGAACATGCCAACATGAAGTTTGTTGCCAGGTTGTGAAATGTAACACCCGCTAAATACATGCCAGTCATCCTTGCAAGTATGTATTCATGTCACCCAAATGGAAGTGAAGTGGTAACAATCAATACAGAAAGTTTCAATAATCACATTAAAACAGTGTCCAAAAATATTCAAAATAGCCAACATAAAAACATTTTTTGAGTCAGATTAAGTCTCTGCTGTAATACATGTCTCACTCACCCGAAGAACTATGTACATGATTTTGTTAATCACATTATTATGTAAGTCAGCTCACCAATCATACAAAGTTGAACTCTGCCAGGTCATTTACTTGCAGAGCAAGTGCAATTTTCATTTTGACCTTAATGACATCACCATGACCTTGAAAAGGGATCAAGGTCATCAAAACTGTATCAATAGGTGAAGCTCTCAAAACAAAGCTTTACTGTCATGACAAGACTGAATATACCTTCAACAGCACCAAGAAAATTCTAAGAGCTGACCAGACTTACATTAATCAGTACACTGACTCCCATAATTTTTCATGCGAGTTAACCCTTTAGTCAGCAACTTGTAAATGAGAATGCTACTGGCGCTGATTGACAACTTGGGTCAGTGGAGTTACTAAACTTCTTAAATCTTTTGTGATTGAAACCACACGTGGTCTGAAAGTTTGTCCCATGACAAAATCATCACTGGCTTTCATGTAATTTTGCACTTTAAATCTCTTGTCTTTGACTTTTATCAAGTTTTCAACATTTTTCTAACTTGTCAAAACAGCTAGTACTTCATAAGTGAACTGTTCCTCATGTGCAGCTCCTTGTTACAGAGTAAACAATGAGCATGGCTGTGAACAGTCAGTCACTGAATGAACTTGCTGCTGATGGAGAAGTGTTTGCTCAGCCTGTGGACACTGACTTTCTCTGTGACAGTGATGCTGACAGTGATGTTTTGCTGCATGATACTGACACTAAATGTGTGTATGCCATCAACTGTATTACATCCATATCAAACTTTTACATTGAAACCAACCAACCCATTTAACCCTACATTTAACTGTCTTTAAATTGATATATGACTGAATAAGCTTGGATGAGTGGCTGAGAAGATACAGAAGCTTAAAGTAGGTAGGTTAGTGATCTACAAATGCAGCGCTCCTGCAATGCTGGTTCTGAGCTGCAGTATGTTTCTGCACTGCTAGTTTCCAGCTGTATACTCTGAATACACTGCTGGTGTCTAGTTGTATACTTTGAATGCACTGTTGGTTTCCAGCTGTATACTCTGAATGCACTGCTGGTGTCTAGTTGTATACTTTGAATGCACTGCTAGTTTCCAGCTGTATACTCTGAATGCACTGCTGGTGTCTAGTTGTATACTTAGAATGCACTGCTGGTTTTTCCACCTGTACACTTTGAACACACTGCTGGTTTCCAGCTGTATACTCTGAATGCACTGCTGGTGTCCAGCTGTATACTCTGAATGCACTGCTGGTGTCCAGCTGTATACTCTGAATGCACTGCTGGTGTACAGCTGTATACTCTGAATGCACTGCTGGTTTCCAGCTGTACACTTTGAACACACTGCTGGTTTCCAGCTGTATACTCTGAATGCACTGCTGGTGTCCAGCTGTATACTCTGAATGCACTGCTGGTGTCCAGCTGTATACTCTGAATGCACTGCTGGTGTACAGCTGTACACTTTGAATGCACTGCTGGTGTCCAGCTGTATACTCTGAATGCATTGCTGGTGATGAAAGGGTTAAAATACAGCCACTGGAATCAGGCCCCACTCACCGTGACAGACTCTCCAGCAGTAAAGCTGATTCCATCACCCACTGTGTCCTCAAAGTCTGCCACAGTGATGTAGATGGATGGCTTGGCCCGCGGAGTGGGGGATGTGGGATGCACAATCATTTGCTGCAGAGAACAGAAATAAACCTCGTGACAGAAAGTATCTGTAAGATAAATGATTGCACTATAGCTGAGCATCTTCACATACACAAACACTGGGCCGGGGCAAGGCATGAACAGACAGACACTGTTGATGTGGCAGAGTTGTGTCAAGATGGGTGAAGCAGACAGAGAAGTTGAAACAGAGACAGACTGATTAATTTGATTGATGGATTGATTGGACTGATTGACTAATTGATTGGATTAGTTGACTGACTAATTATACCTTATTTCTTGATGGTAAAAATAGCAAATAGGCCAACAAACAAATCTGCCATTGCCACAGTACTACTATCCATAGAGAAGTTCTCAATGGAGGATATAAGAGAGACAGAGAGAGACAGAGACAGAGAGAGACAGAGACAGAGAGAAAAGATGAAGACACAGAGAGATACAGACTGAGAAGGTGTGAGAGACAGAGTAACAGAGAGAGGAAGAGGGGTGATGATATTTAAACATTATGCCAAACCAACACCAACTTTGACAGAGTTTTGCCGTGGGGGAGGCCTGAGGCTCCCACCCCGCTCCAGTGAGCGCTGCTTCACAACCACGGCAGCGTACGGGTCTCCCTTGGGCCCAGGATGATGCACAATGTCCTTCTCCTCCTCAAACTCATCATCAGATGCCTTCCCTTGTCCCCCCGCCCCCGCCCGCACCCCTCCTAGTAAAGCATTCAAATCCACGTTGGCAGAGTCGCGAGGGCTGTTGCTGGAGAAGTGACTGGAGTTCCGTGGACTGGTTGAACTGGCCATGAGGTTGGACACGTCCGCCAGGTTGCTAATGATCTTCACCCCGCTCTGCCTGCTCTTCTCCACAAGGCTCTTGGCGTAGGGGTCAGTGCTCTTCTTCAGGTAGGTGGCTGGGGCAAAGCCTTCTTGGCCCTGGTACCTGGCCCACCAAGGCAGACAGAAAATGGGGTATTTTAACACTTTCCATGCTCTTTGGACATCACATGATGTCACAGGGAGAGTGCTTCCCATCCAGCTTGAATTCATACTTTTTGCACATTCTCATGTAGAGCAAACATCTCCAAATGAACATATCTGGTTCACTAAGCTTTGTTGTTGTTGTTGTTGTTGTTGAAACAATCTTCTGAAGGAATCTGAACCAGCAGTACAAACTCTTTGGCAGGTAAAGAGTTAATAAAGTGTATGGGGCAGCTGCACCACAGTAGATGAGGATGACAAAAAAGTGATACAATCATAAGCAGAGCAACTGATCAGTCGACTTGCGATTGACCTGAAACTTATTTTTTGAACCCATCCAGAGTGACCCAGAAACTTAGCAACAGTCATTAAAAACTGAGATGGACATGTAACCTTACTCAGTGCATGTTGTCATCATGCATAATTTTAAAGCTCTCTCTTCAACAGTACCTGAAACAATGCTAACATTTAAACTTTGCAGAGGTTTAATCCACAGAGAACAAAATTGTCATTTCCATATCATGTGTAACAAAACAAAGTTTGAACTCAATCAGATCAGAACTGAGAAACTACAGCTTACATTTTGGCCTTTCTTGCATTACTGTGGCCTTCAAAACGCATCAGGGTCATTGAAAATGGTATGAATGTGTAAGGTCCAGTGGAGATTATCATAATGCGTTTTCTCTTTCGCAGTCTCTAAGGTAAAAACCAACATTAAGGTGTTTATTATTGTTGTTCTTTGTTTTTTCTCTGTCAGTTCTTTCAAATATTCCTTGAAAACCTCTCCCTTCAGAAACATTTTCTTCAGTCCCATTGCCCTGATATACCTCTGTGTGTGTGTGTGTCTGTGCATGCGTGCATGTGTGAGTGCGTGCGTGTGTGTGTGAGTGCGTGCATGCACATATTTAAAAGAATCTGAAAGCATTTAGGGCCAGTAGGAAATAGGTTTACTATGTACCAATTATTATTACTATTGTTATGATTACACCCAAAATGCACACCAGAAATGACTGTCAGTTACACAAAAGACTTCTTTTTTTATGTCTGATTATGTCAATACAACAACCACACAGAATTCAAACTTGATCAGGTACAAACTTAACAAGAAACCACACCTGGCAGTTTAATTTTTGTTTATTTGTTTTTGTTTGTTTGTTTGTTTTGGCCTTATGCAACCTTCAGATCTGATCAAGATCACTAAAAATGGTATGAAAGTGTGATGGTCAATGGAGTTTATCCACACACAAAGCTTGAAATATACTGCAACTCAACATGAAAGTTTTTGCCATGGCCAGTCACAGCTAACCAAATGCTTATAATACATTCAAGCTCACAGGGTTTTTCATGCTACTCAGAGAGGACTGACACAGCAAATCTTGATGAAAATAAAAGCAATATATACAATGACACATACTGACACATGCAGACATGCGCATAAAAAATATGCATGCTAGCACATAATGTTGATGCACATTATGAAAACACACACACACACACACACACACACACACACACACAAACACACACAACACACACACACACACACACACACACACACACACACACACACAAGTAAATGTACATGTGCTGACCTGACGCTCCACCAGCCATCCATGTTTTTCTGCAGCACTTCAACCACCACGCCTTTCTCCAGCGATATCTCATCTGCATTGTCAGCGTTGAATATCTCAATGCAGATGTACTTCTCCTCTGTGTTACAAACGGAATGGAAAAAACAATTACTTGTTGGGTTGATCCCTGCAACAGCGCATTAGCAGCTTTCCCCCTCCCCCACACCTCCTCAAAAAAAATCATTTTAAGATATCCCAGCTAATGAAATAAAACTACAGGATGTATTCACAAAATCAAGTTATAGTCTATGACTTTGGACCCCAAAACTCAGCTAATCCACAAGCATGTTGTGATCACATTGCCCCTTTCTCTTCTGGTTTACATTCACTGAAATTACGGGTAATTTTTATTTTACTTAGAATATTCACCTGACCCAGTTAGCAGGGCTGCTGCTACATCACATGCATTTTTGGACCAGAGCATTAGCAACTGTATTTGGGTGTTGTTCTTTGATGTTGTTTTGGGGATTTTTCTGTGTGTATATATATATTGTTTTTGTTTTTTGCTTTGTTGTTGTTTTGGGTTGTTGTTGTTTTGTTGTTGTTGTTGTTGTTGTTCCAACAATGACTTTGTCACCTCCTGCTGTCCACCATGTGCCTATCAGCACACTGCAGGCACAGCTGATTCAATATGTAAGTATCTGTAGTCTAATATGGGGGGGGGGGGGGGGGGAGAGAAGGAAAAAAAGGCTGTTGGGCCCAAATCCTCTCTGGAATACAATGCTCAAGGTGACCTAACTGTGAAACAACCCCCCCTGATACAAAATGGTGCAATCAACACTGCACAACTCACACAATCCACTGTGCTGTTCACACAATCCACTCACCCAATCCACTTGGTTAACCTCCAAAACGTAAGAGGCAGGATGTTAACAATACATAATAAACAAATACATAGTAAAATAATGACTGTTAATAAAGACTCCAAGATTTTTTACCAAAGTATTGGGCCAGATTTAGATATCAAATGTAAAGATATGAACAATAAATTAGCATAAACACATAACAAAATAAGAACTGTTAATATTCCAAGAATTAAGTCTGTTACATTGGTTCACCTCCAGAGATCAATGGTAGGATGTGGACAAATATTTATAGTGTGTAGGGTAATTCACCACCGGGCATTTGGGCATTTCACCATGGGAAAAATGGAAACCCCAGAATTCACCGCTGGCAGAGCAAGTATATGTTGCTGTGTGATATTCTTTGCAATGAATCATACATACACACACACTTGCACACATGCATGCCTGAACACACACACACACACACACACACACACACACACACACACACACACACACACACACACATACACACACATGTGCATGCCTGAACACACACAAACACACACACACACACACACACACACACACACACACACACACACACACACACACACACACACATACACACACACACACACACACACACACACACACACATGCATGCATCAACAGTCTGGATGGCTGCCTTCTCAAAGTCAATGCTGACAGTCACTGGGTGACAGATACTGGTGGTGAATTGTCCTAGGTTATTGTGGGCTTTTTAGTGGTGAACTGTCTGGTGGTGGATTGTCTGTGAATTCTGGTGGTGAACCATTTGACTGGTTGTTCCATAAACATCAATGCAACAGAAGCATAATTTTGCCACAAATCTGAGCCTCTCAGGGCACAGCCACTAGTTCACTCTTTATGAACAAAAAGCAGATGGTCAGCTCATGACACAACGTACACTGCTGCCACACAACATGCCAGTTAGTTATTAACTGGGTTTTAATGCCCTGGCAACCACACAGGGTCATTTCAGGATGATCAAGCTCTGCCATAAGCACATTTCAAAACTCTTCTAACATGCAAACCCCTTTTCAAGTCAAATCTACCAACACAAATTTATATAAAACCTGCCCACCTTGCTTGCAACATTTATTTATAAATGTATAGTCTTAGTCCAAATGTCAGCACCCACAGTTGTAGTTTTCGTGACTTTCAAACATAAAAAGAAATTAACTGACTACTGCCAGAAATCAACCCCAAGAATGCTTTGGCTCTACTTTTTATTCCATTTCTAATAATAATGTAGGGGAGCGGGGGGAGGAGTGAGGGAAGCAGGCTGGAAGCATGGATGAAGAGCCAGAAGTCAGAGGTTGCTATAACATAACTTTTATTTGTACACCAACCAACCAGGCAATCTGACGCCAAAATCACCCGCGTGTTCAAGAACCAAAATCAAGGCATGTTGTGAACATGGTAACATTATAAACATACATATTTACATCAATAAGAAACAACAGAATAACAAGCCATAGAAAAATAACTACTTACAGGCTCCCCCCTGAGATGAACGCACGAACACCGGCCGCACTGACAAACAAACAACCTGCCTCTGCAGGGACACTGGGGGAAAAGGGATGCTGCAGGCCCAGCACACAGGTTTTAACACCTTAGATAATTGGGGCCATAAAACACCTACCCAATCAAAAAGGATAAGAAACTGGAAAGAAAGGTTAAAGGGTCATGGCCCGAAACATGTATACAATACACTCGGTTACAATAATAATAATAAATAATTCTTATAAAGCGCTGTTCTTTAACCAGAGTTACACTCACTGTGCTGGGTTCTATCAGCAGGACCTGTGATGCTTCTCCACTCAAGGTCCCATCAAAAGAGACTCCATGAACCTCACCTTGCCCTTGCTCGGCACATAGAGCCTGTCCGGCAGAGGATCCATTCACAGGCTGAAGGTAGGTACTGGGAACCCAGCCCTGGTGCTCCTCAGCGTGCACAAACCACCAGCCTACAGGAACAGCCCATCATCATCATCATCATCAGTGGACATGATCAGTCTGCACCAAGCTTACAACATGAACAGCAGGCAAAGTGGCTGTGGGAGGTTTTACTTTTCAGCATGACATTATTTCATCACAGGCTGAAGGTAGGTACTGGGAACCCAGCCCTGGTGCTCCTCCGCATGCACAAACCACCAGCCAACAAGAACAGCCCATCATCATCATCATCATCATCATCATCATCATCATCATCATCAGTGCACATGATCAGTCTGCACCGTGCTTATGACATGAACAGCAGGCAAAGTGGCTGGGGGGGGGGGAGGGATAATCTTCAGCATGACATTGTTTCATCTGGTTGTATTTATGATACACATTGTGGGATCTTGGGCTCAACACTCATGTGCAAAATGTCTTGCTAGTCAACCCAGCTGAGTATCCACTAAGTCTCTGACACCAGCAACTCGATCTGACACTAGTCACTCAAACTAACACCAGCAGCTCTACCTGGCCTCAGCAATTCTATGACACCAGAAACTCAGTCTGATTCCAGTAACTCTGACAAAAAAGCTTGTCTGACCTTTGAGCTTCTAACAGCAGATGAAAAGATTCTCAAGCACAGAAAGCATCTAGGTCTGATATGCCTATTCTCATCTGGGGAACCAGATGTTTAGTCCAGTCTCTTCATCAGAACAAAAGACAAAATGCTCAGTTGGTAACAGCAGTAACATTGCTTTTGGTACAGTGCAATTCCCACAAGCAGCTCCAAGCTTTACAATAAAGCCTTGTTGTGTTGTAATTGTATCAAAGACAGGCAGCCTGACAGGTATTCGTGCCTAAACTTTTATCCTTGCATAACAAAGTTCAGTCAGCCAGACAACAGCACAACAGAACACTCAAAAACACTGCAGAAACTTCAAATTAAAAAATGCAGCACACACACACACACACACACACACACACACACACACACACACACACACACACACACTCGCACACACACACACACACACACACACACACACACACACACACGCACACCACACACACACACACTCACACTCGCACACACACACATACACACACACACACATGCACACACTACACACACACACACACACACACACACACACACACACACACACACACACACACACACACTGGCACACACACACACACATGTTCAGCAGAAATCTCAAGGGTGGGTGGGGTGGGGGGTGGGGGGGGAGTGGTGAACCAGGACCAAACTTTGTACTGCACTGAGGAATGTCCATCATTAGCTACTCTACCTTCACTTTCACATGAACACAATACAATCCATTATGAAAAGTTCTAGCTCTGGATAAAGGATTACTCATCCAGTTAAAATCAAACATGCTGCATCTTTTCACCCCCTTCATTTAAGTTTATATATTACATTTACCCTCTTCATTTCGGCTGATTACACTTGCTTTTAGATTAACTCACCACTCTCACTCTTCTCGTTCACTTCCACAACCATGCCAGCTTGGAGGTTTATCTCCCCTTTGTCCTGTGCCTCGTAGTCAGCCACAGCCATGAACTGCTCCAGCTGCTTGGGCTTGGAGATCTTCTCCGCCTTCTTCTCTCCCTTGTGCTTGCTGCTGGAGCGAAGTTTTTTAGAGAGTTTGTGCCTCATCACACTGCACTTCTTAGACAGTGGATCCATTGGAATTCTCACTGTAAGGGTCTTTACTGTATTTTTCAGCCACAAAAGTCACTTACAGTCAACTGTGCCACTTATTGTTCTGAGTCTTTAATAAAAAGCACTGGCACTGAAGTTCACTAATTCAGTCTTCTACTACAGACTTACAACTCTCTCTCTCTCTCTCTCGTGTGTGTGTGTGTGTGTGTGTGTGTGTGTGTGTGTGTGTGTTCTTTTTAAGTTTGAAGTTGATGAGTATTATGGTCATCTCAGCACTGAAGCCAGTTTCACATATTACTTTCACTGCCAACTTTTTCAGCTCACTGTTATCCTGTGTGTTTTCCTGGTCTGCAGACCATCGCATCATGTAGCAGGTCGGAAATCTTTCCTGGGCCTACCCTTCCTTGTCATTTGGTAATAGTACTTTTTAAAATCTACTGTAATATTTATACAACAGGTGAGAAAAAAACTGAACTGATGATGACCAATGCAAAAACAAAAACAAAAAAAACAGCAGAGACTGATGTAACTGAGTTAAGCGCAAATTTATGACTGAGTAAATAGGCAAGCAGACAAAGAAACAAAAGCAAATGCATGGATAAATGGAATAAATGAATGAATACAACAATAACAAAAATATTTAGATTATTTAACAGTTGCCAGTAACACTTAACAACCACATTTTGTTTTACCCAAAACGCTTCTCTGACAACTTAACAACCACTTTTTTTTTAACCCAAAATACTTCTCTGACAACTTCAGTGATTTTACAGCTAACATATATATAATATGTATAATATAACAGGTAATAACCTCTTTAACCAAAATAATAACACCACAAGCACTACGCCAGGAACAAGGAAAAGCCATCTCGCATTCTACAACACCCGTCTAGCAATGAAGATTGTAGGCTCTTTTTTTTATAATTTAAAAAAAAAATGGTTTTCCGCAAACCACACAATAATCAAACCCGAAAAATTGAGTGGTTAAAATCCCCACGCTTGTGGTGTGACTACCACTGGGAAGAAAAGCCTTGCTAGTTACCTAATCAACTGTGACAGGTAATCAGCACTTTAAACTTCCTTTCACATGCACAAAAAAGTTGCCAGCGCTGCCTGGAGTCAAGTACTCAGAAGAGGAAGAAAGCTGCATGTGCACATGCTTAACAGGAAGCAGTGAAAGATGACCCACATGACAACGTGGTACTCAACAGGGAAAATACTTAAACAATTCAATGCCCAGAGACAGAAACCACACAAAGAAACAAGGAAGCAGTGACACAGTAGGCTTGGCTGTTCATCCACGAAAAAAAAGAAAAATGAAAAAAAACGAATGACTGATCAACACTTAATTTTTGACAACCTGAACAATGCTATGGATTAGACGTATATACAAAACTCAGCATGTACTCCCTCTGTCATTATTAAATGCAAGCTGTTTACAGTTCTAACTTTTCTTGGGTGATACTTGCATCAGATATATATATAATCATATACTTTTTACTTTTCCTAGATGTTGTCTGTACATATATCTATATTATATATACCTATACATGAGGTTTTTAACAAGTTGCAGTTGTTGATTGAGTTTTGATCAACTTATGGTTACTTCTTCTTTCTTTTTCTCATTTTTGGGTTTGTTTTTGACATTGTTGGATGGCTGGACTTTCAGCAGTTTTTAAATGACTTTACAAAGTAGCATCTGAAATTAACATAACATTTTTGCTCTGATATGACCAAGAGGTTGACTGGTTGTCAAAACCCAATTATTTATGTTACTGCACTGTTAACATAGACTACACCTATGTGCGCTTTAAACTCTTCAACCAGACACTGCCTTAACCAGGTGAGCATAAATGGGTGTGGTTGTGACAGCAATGTGTTCAGTCATTCTGATTAAGCTGCTTGTGGCTCCAGCACTGCAAAACCTGTCAATAGTTTTCTATGCTTTTTAAATTCAGGCAGGATGTGGCCAGCAGTTGTTACAGCATCGGACCCAAAAGCCAGGCACAGTACTGATGCAGGTTCAACTTTCTTACGGAGTCAACTTTCAGTCAGACTCACTTCTGGTGTTTGTACAGCCGGGGGGGCTGTACAAACACCAGAAGTGAGTCTGACTGCAATCAAAAACATCAACATCTGTCTGACTGCAATCAAAAACATCAACATCTGTGTAAAGTACTGAACACAACAACAACAAAAGATAAGTTACCTCACCTCTCACATCAATTTTCACTGTTTTTAACCATTTCACTGTTGTTTAAGTGTTGTTTTGTGGCCTGAAGAAGGGGATTTCCCTCAAAATTTGGATTGTGCTGTCTATGTCATAATAAATAAGTGTTCTTTTGAATCTTTTATGTGTTTGGATCTGTGTGCATGTTAAGAATCCCACACAGGTGGCAGCCATAATTGCATGGACACAAACAAGACTGTGCACACATGTACTGATGTAGAAACAGGTAGCACTGCCCTTGTGACTGCTGTAGCCTTATCCAGGTTAGATGGCCTGAACTTCCACAAGAGATAAAATTGAGAGAATGTTAATAATTATTTGGTTTAACGTGCGTGGTTTTCTAAAGCATCAGAGCAAAACCATGGCCAAAGAAAAACAAAGATAAGCCACAAGACTGTATGTACAATTAACATTAGTTGATATCAGGAGTAACAGTCATACTCACTGAAGCCAAAGAGCCTGAGTCCATCAAAACTACTTCTTCCTCACAGAAATTTGTCTTAAAAGAACAAAACTGCAGAAAAAGAGTACAGCAAGAACATCTGAACCACTCTGCCCCAGGCAGTATTTCATTTTAAAGGAGTCCATCTTATTAAGAGGGTTCCAGTGTATTTGAGTTTAAAGAGGAACTGAAGTGAACAAGCCACACCCAGTGAGTTTTATGGATAGGAATGGAATACAAATATAGACATTAAGCAGTTTTCCACTTGATTTCTGCTATTGTTGATTAAAAAATAAATGATTAAGAGTCATGAAAACATGACTGTGGGTGCTGCCAGTTTGTGCCCTGAATGTTTTTTGTTTTTTGTTTTTCCTGAAAAGTCTTAGTATTAGTGACATGAACAAGGCTGGAATATAGGGCAAAAGTATCAAATATTTCATCTGTTCTTCATTGGTGAAGTCAGTGAACCAGCATGACTCCACCCCAAGGATCAGACACATGTTGACAGAACAACCAAAGGAAGCCTGTAAATGGAAATAGTTGTATATTTTCTCTGTTTTCACGACAACTTCCATCTTTGCTTTGGTTACCCTTTTACCTATATTTATGTTCCATCCTGGAAAGTGGACACTCATCACTGGCAGCAACTTGAGATGTATAACCCTTCAGTACCTGAATCTACCATGCTCTTGACTTATCCATATGAATAAGTGTGGGTGGAGGAGGAGCAGCACTCATCCTTAACAGGTACCAAAGTTAGCTGACAACAGGCTGGAATATTTTTACATGTTTTTTTGTTGTTTTTTGTCTAGGGTCAAGAAGTAATTTAAAGTAAACAGATTTCTACAAATGGAGTGAAGACATTTTGTGTATATGTACATAACTCATTCTGCAAAAGCACACAAATAAAGACCAAAATTAACGAAACAATGAAAAGTTTTTCTCTTTGTTTTAAACACATATTATGGTACCCCCCCCCCCCCCACCCCCTCGCCCCTCCCCTCCAACTTGACAAAACAAATAAGGGAATGGATGACCTCAACACTGAGGGCGCAGACAACACTTTAAAACTACACCACTGTCAGTCATCAGTCATGCAAATGGCTTTGATGGGATAAAAAATAAATGACAATAATGGCTGAAGCTCTTCATAAAACTTCATCCATCTCTGTATCACATGTCATACTGATTGCAGAATGCTCAGTGATCAGATCATAAGCAAGCTGTAAATAGGCTGCTACTATCTGTTACTACATGTTCCTTTTGATTGCATCACTTCTTAGCTATGGCTGAAAACACACTTTCAAGCAGCTTATATATCTTGGATGATGGCAATCAGAACTCTCAAAAATGATGTATCTAGTTACACACACTCATCAGTTGATAAAATCCCAGAGTTCTCACACAAGATTGCTGTTCCAAATTAAAGCAAGTAAGCGAGTAAAAGCACCACATCTCACACAAACTGTGAACAAATAAGGAAGGCCATAGCGAGAACAGAAACTGTGTACAAGATCCACAACAGTTTAGTGATCAAACTCCCTGCACAAGCAGGTCAGTGGTTGCAACAAAGGAAGGATGTGTTCGCTGGGTGAGTGCCCTTTTCCTGCCTTGCCTGATACTGCCCCTGCAAAGACTTCCTAGGATTCTGTCATAGGGTGTGATACACTTCTTGCTGGTATCCTAGTGTGATCCAAAACTAGTCAAAGTCACTGACATTTTTGTCAATTCAGTTTCCCATGGTAGAAGCTTTTCCCTGTCTCTATAGCTTAATATTCTCTCTTTTTCTCACCCATTATCCATGTTTTCAATGTCAGCATCAAACAACAGCTTTAATCAGGACCTACTATAGCTACTACTGTGTAATGAAATAACAGTAATGTGCTTCATAAACAAGCATTTCACACTATTTTTCATCATTTTAATTTGAGCTATCCAACCACAATTTCTTTTCAACATAGCAATAGCCACCACTGACTCATTGTGATTCAGATGTTGGAAGTAAGCAATGGCCTGGGAAGACAATACATGCTTCTAGACAACTGACAGAAACAGGTTCAAGTCATGCTTTCAGAACAGAAAAAGGTCAAACAAGTCTGTGTTGTCACCCACTATAGTTACACTCACACACAAACAAACACACCACACACAAACATACCTAAAGGTGATTTTTCTGAACACAAAAAAGAACTGCCATGAGCATCAGAATGTGCTAAAGCAGCATATTCAAAATGGAATAACTTAGGCAAAAATTGTACAGTAAAACAAGAAGAAGAAGAAAAGCTCCACTGACTCACAATCAAAGATTTAAAACACCACTTAACAAGAAGGCTTCTTCTCATGTCAAAAATAGTGAGAACATCAGGTTTCTGCCACAACTACACAATGCCATCTTAAAAGGAACGAAATGATCAATTAAGTCACTTCGTGATTTTGTTTATGAATTGCCTTTAAGGGTTCTGTCTATAAATATTAACATTCTACAATAATACTTACAGAGCATGCAAAGCTCAGAGATGACCCCATCCCCCACAGCCCCCACCCACCCACACCCCACCCAACACACACACACACACACACACACATACTCTACAATGATACTTACAGAGCATGCAAAGCTGAGAGACGACCCCCACCCACCCACCCACCCCCACCCACCACCCACACACACATATTGCATGAAGCCCACACAAATGTCAAATAAATGTCGCTACACTGGCAGCTTGACTTTGAAATTTCAAGAGCTGAAGATTAATGCTGCTGAATCTTAACTTCAATTAAAAAAAGAATTGTTTTTAAATTTTTTAATTAAGCAGCAATTACAGTTCCTGCTACGCACCAATCATTTCTGAACAGTCTCACAACTTCACAGCCACATGGCCAGATATTTAGCACTGACCATTACATGTTCACATTTTAATATTTGCAAGCAAATCAGAAGCGAAACAGGTGAGATCACGAGACTGAGACAATACTGAGACGGTACCTGGAAATGGGTGGATGAAGAGGAAGGGAAGACAGTGACAGAAACCAAATACCAAACACAGATGATGCCAGTCACTCATCATGACCATACCAAAGTCAAAGCCAAAACCTTTTCAAATGTGGCAGACACATTCCACATCACACCACTCAAAAACTGAAGGGAAATATAAGGATCAGAAACGTTCAATCAAAATGTCAGTGAGCCCACATTCAATCAACACAAGAATAAAACTAAACAAACAAGGAACTTAAGAAGCCATGCCTTAAAAATAACTCACCCTAATAAAGTGATGGAAAAGCGCCGGTCATTTCTGATGTAGATTGAACAAAAATTTAAAAAATGACTTTGTGACTTGTTTTTGATGTAATAAAAATGTTATTTTCACAAGTAGCCACTACTTCCTTGAGGAGATATACTTCAATTCACATCAGTGGTTATCATGCTGCAGCCCCCTCCCACACCCCCACCCCCCCACCCCAAAAAGGGGGTGGGCTGTTTATTGCACAAACACACCACATCCAATAGTCATCTGGAACCAAATAAGAACTACCATGTTCCATTTTCATGTAAATGGCACGACATCTTGTTAACCCGAGACCTCATTACCACTGCCCTTAAGTTACTTTCAATCATAATACACAGTGTGATAACTAATGCACAGTCAAAATCAGCATTTTAAAAAAGAGCGTATTTTGCTAGCTTTCTTTCTCTCTCTCTCTCTCTCTCTCTCTCTCTCTCTCTCCTCTCTCTCTCTCTCTCTCTCTCTCTTTTTAATCATAATACACAGTGTGATGACTAATGCACAGTAAAAATCTATATTTAAAAAAAAGAGGGTATTTCTCTCTCTCTCTCTCTCTCTCTCTCTCTCTCTCTCTCTCTCTCACACACACACACACACACACACACACACACACACACACACACACACACACTCTGCTGCATACACAAGACAGCCAGTGTAGTAAATTTCATAATAAGTATATTTTATATATATATAAATAATATTAATACATATCCCTGTGCAGGTTTTTTAATTAAAAAAGAAAAAAGGTAAGACTTCTATTACCAAAACACTAGTACTTAATGTTTAATGACTACTTTAACATTACTTTGCAAAAATTCTGAGTTGCATGATTAGAAAACATTCTCATGTTAAAATTACTGTAGCACAGTTAATATCCAATTAAATGCATAACATATATTTAAGAAACAATTTTTTTTGTGTCTATAATACATGTGCAGTGCAATGTATTAGTTGCAATTGGTAATTTTAAACAATCAATACCATTGTTTAACAAACTTAGCTCTGTGTCCTTTGATTTCTGTAGTAGCTGTGTTTGATGGAGGATGCATGTGTAACAACTTAACGATAAATTTATCAGAACATGTTAGTTGCTTGCGTTTGATATGATAATAGAGGCTCTTGTTATCTTTTTACCCATATCCATTTATGTGTAAGAGATAAGCATGTGCTTAACAACACATCATATGAGCACATGCTGCGGGGAATGGATGTATCCTAAATCATACCCTACAGAGTAACTTACGGTTCTTCCTTTGGAGGGTCCAGGTCATCAGGTTCCACTTCAAAAAATTCCAGCACTTCTTCGCACTGTGAGATGTGAGGGGGCAGTGCTAGCAGACTCTGATCCCCATAAAAATATAATGCTTTGTGAAACCATTTCCATAAATTTGTATAGTATGTAAATTCATACTGCACCCCCCCCCCCCCCCACACACACCACCACAACCACACACACACACACACACACACACACACACACACACACACACACACACACACAACAACAACAACAACAACAACAACAAAAAACTTGACAATACTGCCCCCCCCCCCAACACACACACCCACCCCCACACACAACACACACACACACACACAACAACAACAACAACAACAACAACAACAACAACAACAACAACAACAACAACAACAACAACAACAACAACAAAAACTTGACAAAAGAACAGTAAATTTCAACCACAAAACACAGCAACAAGAACATAACACTTCTTTCTGTTTCCAAGCAGGAAACAGCTGTGGCATACAATGCTGAAACTCCTCAGTGCCCCTCAACATGAACCACCATGTGATCCATAACTAGGGGACACTAAGTGGTCTGTGTCAAATGGTGGCAAACACCATTTAAGACTGTATGGTTTCATGAGCAGTTCAGGGTTCTGGAGAAGTGGTCTGCAGTCAGAGAGTCACTTGCAGTGGGTAATTTATGTACCTGACACTTTGTTGTTGCTTTTTTTCTTTTCTTTTTGTTTGTTTGTTTTTGGTGTGTGTGTGGGGGGGGGGGGGGGGGTGCATGTGTGTGTGTGTGTGTGTGTGTGTGTGTGTGTGCTCTTTTTATGCTAGATTTCACCCGAACACAAAACTGCTGATTCCATCTATCAGCATGACTGTGATCGACAATGTACACAAGAAGCTGACATTTACTGGTATATCAAAATGTTATACATGTACGTGAAATGCTCAGTACCACTACTGGCTGACCGACAGTACAGTGCAATCATGCCTCAAGGCAAAATTACATCCAAGCCTGTGCTGAGACTGTGGATCAACTGCACTGGGTTTCCCCAAGTGTAAGAGATCATCAAACCTGCATAAACATGTTACATGGAATATAAGTTAAGACTTATAGCCTGGACACCAAAGTACTTCTTCCTCAAGTGATGCCAGTTTGGTGCAGACAACCTAGTTATACCCTCAAAGTCTGTCAGATAAAAACACCATGCATGCATCATACACTATTTGCTAGCCACACAAGCAAGCAGTAAATGAAAAGGTCAGTCACATCCAAAGTAGCTGATATGGTAAATGTACAAACCAGGACACAGGAAAGACATTTTATCACTCAAGTACAAATTAACAGTAGCAGAATGGTACAGATAAGGAAGATACAACTGGTGCTCAGCAACTGATGTTAATGCATGTACAGGGCATGTTTCATCTGTGTCATGTGGCAAGATCAAATCGATGAAGTTGACATGCGACTGCCTAAATGAAAAAGTAAATCTGCATTGGCACATAAGCATGTATGTATTATGAACCTGCAGGAACATGATGGCACATGTCCGGGGTCGCAAACACTTTTTTAGAACTTGTGTACAGCAAATGCAGTGTCTTGAAAAAAATGCATACAGCCAGACATGACACACATGCATACATGCACCCCCCCCCCCCCTCACCCACCCCCCACACACACACACTGACAGTGATTTTTTTTTTTTAAACACACACAAAAAACACACAGTCATGCTCTTATCTAGTTACAATTGTGCCTCTCATGCCTCCTGTAGAATTGCGTGCAAGCCTGACATGTAACATCACATGGGAGGGCCATGGCAATCAACATTTCTCACTGGTTCCTGGTTAGATCTCAGACTTTAGCTGGTACTCACAGATTCCTCGCTGGTTTGTTTACCTTGTTGCCTATTGTCAACCAGCTCAGAGCTAGCTGTCATCATGACTACAGTGAAAAATGTCAGTTTTCTGCACTGTCTTTCACAATATCATGCTGAGCTGCAAAATGTGGTCATGCAGTCCTGCTTGCAAATGAATGGTGGGAAACTAGTAATGCGGCTGGAAACTGAAGCAGGCAGTGAACTATCACTGATCTCATTTGATGTCACCCACCCTGACCTGGCACCTGTAAAAGTTGACATGTTCACTGACTTCACACCCTGACATCAGAGACTGAAACTGAGCGAGAGAGAGAGACTGCTCAAAGTCTTTAATTCAAATGCATTCTGTCATACAGATCTAGACTTTTTTACGTACAGAAAATGCATGGGGTTTAAGCACTTGCATGAGAGGGGTTTACTTTGGCACTTTGCATAAAAAGCATGTTTTTTTTCTGTGTATTTGTGACCCCTGACATACACAAACCTCAACCAAGGCTGTGCATAAGTATCCATGCAAAAAGACAAAGAAACAACTACACCAACAACATGATTGTCTCCAATACAGAAACGTACCTTGCAGTAATTGTTAATTTCCCCTAGGCGTTTCATCGCTACATCTCTGACCTGACTTCTGCCAAAGAAGATTTTTCCTGTGAAGAAAACAATTACTGGTGAGGACCATGGTAATTTACACAACACTGGAAGTCACTTCTTTAGAAACTGCAAAGTACCTACTGTCTCAACTCAAGTGCATCACACAGTGTTCTATCATCTCAAATTAAGTGTATCCAAAAGCCAATGTCATGACTCACAGCAGTAGCATTCATTCATCACCATCACCCCTCCCCCCCACCCCCAAAAGGGAATTGGAGGGGGGGGGGGGTAGTGCCAGTTTTTCAATTAGGTGGACTCCGTACAGGTATATTATTGTCACAGTAACACACATCCATCAACACCCCCCAAACGAAAGAGAGAGAAAACAGAAATGACAACAATAGAGGTGAGGGGTCAGTATGGGGAAGCGATAAAATGCCAGTAAGAAAGTTTTCCCAACAGATAGACTCTATACACATTGTATGTCATAGCAGCGTTCATTCATTGACAAAACAAGAGAAAAAAGCCACCTGAAACTGAAAGTTTGAATGCACATACATATCAAGACTGCATTAATGAGACAGAGAGCAGCTGTAAAGAGTCTCAACGTCTGCTCTTCAAAGCCACATCAAGCCAGAAGTTTGTATCCCTAATAGCCTCCTAGGCATGGGGATGAAGAATTGGCCACCTTCTTTTGAACAGCTATCACAGATCATGCTGGGCAGGAAGCCATTGCACCCCCCCCCCCCCCCCCACCTTCCCCCAGCCCCCTGTAGGCTCACCTTTGGGTGGGAACCTTACAATCTACAAATCTTGTGGAATAATCATGCAACCTTTCACATTTTGTGGAATAATCAACCTTACAGTTTATATATTTTGGAATAATCAATCTTACAATCTATATCTTGTGGAATAATCAACCTCACAATTTTTATCTTGTGGAATAATCAACATTACAATAAATTTATATCTTGTGAAAATATCCGCTGAGTTTGCCCCACCTGTTTTTGTTCTGTTCTACAGTCCTTTCCATTATATTTGCTCCAGGAATTCTCCCAACAATTCTCCATTTTCCCATCTAGCTTCAGGTCCATTCCTGTCCTAATATGCCCTTCACTCTATCAGATGTTTATTTGTGATTTGACCTTGTAATTTTTGAGCAGACATTGCTTCTTTCTTTTTTCCCAAATTCATGTCAAAATGCTTCTGTTCAGTTTTACAAAAGTGAAAAGTACAAAAATATAATCAAATATAAATATTATATATATATATGATTATTGCATGTGGCAACTGTTTTGACTTGGTTGTGTTTGCTGCTAGCTGTGGTGTGTCCAGAAATGATTTTTATCTGTGGTTTGGTGACCTGTGTTTTGCCCCAAGATAACTCTTCGCGGTTGACTGGGCAGGATTAATTTAAACATAAAGAATCAAGGATGCCCTTTTCCCTGATTATTATCAGTAAAGAACCTGTCATCTTCTTCAGTTCTGTCATTTCAGCGGGAGGCTACACACAAAACACTGTGCTCTTAAGTGCTGTCAGCTGAAGAAGCAGCAGACTTCTCTTCAACAAAGTAGCATGCACCTAGGAATAGCTGAAAGTTTTCAGAGCTCCGCAATACTCATGCATGCAAACCTATTCTGTATACTACACAAGAGATCTGTTCAAGAACAAATTGTACACATGTTCAAACATATACATATTTACATGTTGAACACTGTAGGTGTGTGTACATCTCAAAGCTCACCTGGGAGAAAAGGTATGATGCGTAAAGATGGATCTGTTGCTCCAGCTTCTATGGGAAATTTGTCCAACAGTTGAGTCTGAAGTTTACACACACACACACAACAGTGAATCAATCAATCTATCACTAGTATCAGTTAAGTTAATTGATCAGTCTGTGAATAAATCACAGGCATGAATATATACAGATTAAACATATATTTATAAGACAGACAGACAGACAGAGACAGAGAAAGAC